>ML777660.1:880495-923093 GCA_009831015.1 Picea engelmannii | reverse complement strand
TATACCTAGCACTAATAATAAGTATCACTTCATATAAATGGTGATGAAGCATGAAGGAGGTCAAGTTGTAATTGAGGAGGTGTTGGAAGTTGTCCCAACCCTTTTTGAAGCGTCATTATTATAGCAAACTTGTCGCAACATCCATTAAATGCAACATATTTATAGATTTTGTAATGTCGCAATTCCGACGTAAAAAAGTCCTAAGTGACCGTTGGTATTTTGACTTGGTGAACATACTAAGGTGACCGTTGGAGGGGAAAACCTAGTTTCCAAAACGTCGCAATTGCGACATACATCTTCACAAACGTCGCAATTGTGACATACATCTTCACAAACATGGCAAGAGCGACGTTCCAGTGGAAAACGTGGCAAGAGAGACGTTCCAATGGAAAACGTGGCAAGAGCGACGTTAACGTGGCAAGACCGACGTTAACGTGGAAATTGCGACATACATCTTCACAAACGTGGCAAGAGTGACGTTCCAGTGGAAAACGTGGCAAGAGCGACGTTCCAGTGGGAAACGTGGCAAGACCGACGTTAACATGGCAAGACGGACGTTAACGTGGCAATTGCGACATACATCTTCACAAACGTGACAAGAGAGACGTTCCAGTGGAAAACGTGGCAAGAGAGACGTTCCAGTGGAGAACGTGGCAAGAGCGACGTTAACGTGGCAAGACCAATGTTAACATGGCAAGAGTGACGTTATCGGGCAACATGATTTTTTTTTTTATATAAATTTCCTCTATTTTGCGACAATATGGACAATTTTGTCCATAACGCCGCAAATAAAACGTCGGAATTTTTACAATATATAGTAGTGATATTAACAACACATCTATAGGCATATATTTGTATACCTTTGATTGAAATTCTTTCAGTTTAATTCATTATATCTTTCAATAGATTTTCCTTTGAATATAGAACTATTGTTCATCTATTATTCCCATCAAATATCTGGAATACCTTGCCAATCATTATTGCTCATTTCATTTCATGCTTCACACCCAATAAAATGCAATTTTCAAATACAAAAGAAGAAAATACACGCCTAGATGAATATGCATTTATGAACTCATTTTCTAATCTTTTAGTAACATCAATAGTTTTATATCTTTTATCTTCATCTTCTCTAGGTAATTTTTGAGCATCATTAGATGACTAGAGAAAGGGAATTCTTCATGTTTTGTACCTTTAGGATAGAAATATGCTTCATTTTGATGTGAGACAATCTCTCTTTTCAACTGTTCACAAACTAGACAATTATCATACTGACCTACACGTCTAAGTTCTGAAGATGGAGTGACAAGTCTGGATTCAAAAGTAAATCCATAGTAACAGTCCTTGTAGAAGGAGACATACTCCTTAGGTCAAGCCTTGGATAAGTAGATGCACTTCCTTTATAGGATCCAAGGATTCTTTTTCTTGTAAATGACCGCTCGATCGAAGTCAAGTTCATAGAGAGGATATGTCTTGTAGATTCATCATCTTGGATTATTAGAGGTTGAGATCTAATAGGTCTAGAATGATTTTGTTCTATATTCTTGTACTAGGTTACCCATTGGGAAGGAACATAGATATTTTAAAATTCCATTTCAGTAAGGTTCTCAATTCCTTGACCATTCACAACAGTTTTGTTGCATTGAAATGCATGGACAATAGCCAAGAAAGTAGTACTATAGAAATGAAAAAAGCTTCAGGTTAGTATAGCCACAGGTTGTGATCAATTCATAATCCACTGAGTTGGATAGAAAGATGCATAAATGAATTTATATGGTGCTCTGTCAAGGAGACTGGAAAATTATGATAGATTGTAAGTCCAAATAGATCCTTGTTATAAACCTTTGTTGAAAGAAAGTATGATGACATTATTGAAATCATAATGCCAACAATAAAGTAAACATACAAGTGTAGAGGCACTAAGGCCTTAACGGATTAAAGGAGACAAGGCAAATTGGATACAACTAAGATGCATATATGATAGGCATTTGATGGCCAGTTTGCAAAGCACAGATTGGGATATTTGTTTTCACAAATCTAATTACATCATTTTCTATGAAATTGACCATAGACATCCGATATATGTTATTAAATTTGATTTTAGGAAGTTCCCATTTAGATAGAGGATTGGTCTCTATAATCTCACTTTCTTAATATCACATTCATTTATGATAGGTATTTGATGGCCAGTTTCCAAAGCAGAGATTGGGATATTTGTTTCAACAAATCTAGTTACCTCTTTTGCTATGAAATTGACCATAGACATCTGAATATATCTTATCAACTTTGATTTTATGAAGTTCCCATTTAGGTAGAGGATCAATCTCTATAATCTCAAAACATTTTCATTGACTATGTCTCTATGAAAAAACAAATAGAAATTTTCTATGAAAAAACAAATAGAAAATTTTCTGTCAATGCCATCGAATTATGATGCTCACCACAAGAAGTGGGATCAGACATTGTTGCATTCAGTGTTAACGAAATCAATGAAGAAGTAGCTACAACTACTAGAAGGACCCAATAGAGAAATTTCCCATCCATTTTAATGGATCAATCATGGATTTGTACGAGGGAAAAGTTCAAAGTAACAAAGCCTTGGGGATCCAACGAGATTGAGGTTGTGATGCGCAAATTAATATATATACAATAGATTGGTAGAGTAAATTTTTTATAACCTACAAACAAACACAACATAAATCTCAATCTCTTACACACAGATTTGAAATTAAGACATGCAATCACAAGCCTCTAACCATGTCTATTTAGAAGTTATAACTTAAAACCTATGTTTTCTTGGAGCCATACACATGCCCCTTCCACTGGCATAGGTAAGTCGGGGGGATTTGAACTCGGAACCTCATCGAACATAACACTTCATATCACGACACTTGCCAATTGAGCTACCCCCCGGGGACTATGACGTGCAAAAATTTGAGTCAATGGTTGACATTGAATAAAAAGGATGTATTTTAATCATTTTACAATTTGCAGACAATGCAGAGAAATGATTCATCCTGTGCAATTTAAAACTTAGGTCTAATAACTAAGTTTCCATGAATGTCAAAAGATTTCAGTAATATTATGTATTGTTGCAAAATACTAGAGTGAGTAACTGAGTTAACTTAAATGTGATGAAACAGGTGATACATAAAAAAAACTCACATCTAGATGTAAAACATGAAAACTTGAGTAGACAGATAACAACTAGATAACAATGAAGGACAACTTTGAAAAATAATTGGATAACAATGAAAGGAGATTTAGAAAAAAGGAAAACTAAAATGCTCATGGGTGGTTTAGGATGACCAAGTTTTAGACACACACCCTCCCTAAAAAAAATGCTTCAACATAATATGTGTGTATTAAGTTATGATAATATTGAAACAAACAAGTCAACCCTTTAAATATGTGTGTATTAAGTTATGATAATACTTAAACAAGCAAGTCAACCCTTTGTAAAGATGAAAGAAGATGCTAATTAAATTGGGTTTTATAATAATTGATTATTTGTTAAAAAATTACATATCTTAATCTTAAAGATGAAATGACAAAATAAGTATATTTAATCTTGAAGAATACGAAATGACAAAATGCATGCATACTTGATCTTAGAAGAAAATGAAACGACTAAAAGATATTGCATGTGTTTTGTGGTTTATTCCCTAACATGGCGGCTGAGTCTTAAGAAAATGAAACGACTAAAAGATATTGCATGTGTTTTGTGGTTTATTCCCTAACATGGCGGCTGAGTCTTTAAGGAGATTTTGCTTTTGCAAGGACTGTTGCGATCACTAATGTTTATTTTATGGGTGATCAAATTGGTGAAAAGAAATAAGCCTTGGTTGGTTCGCTACTTATATTGTTTTGTGCCGGTTTTGATGGAGATTGTTTTTGTTTTGCTTAATTGAATTGATGTTGAAGAAGGGTTTGGTTTATGTGTTGGAAATAATTGGAAAAGTGTTGACATTGGGTTTTTGAGCAGGGATAAGGAAATTTCATTCTTTTTTAATTTCAACTTCGTAGTTATTATGATTGGGTTTTCATTAACTCAAACATTTGGTTTATCTCTTGCATTGCATGAGAAATAAAAGAGCATGAAATTGTTTAAAATCCTTTGACTTCAAAGTAGTCATTATGATTGGGTTTTCATTAACTCAAACATTTGGTTTATCTCTTGCTTTGCATGGGAAATCAAAGAGCATGAAATTGTTTAAAGTCATTTGACTTCAGAGTAGTCATTTTGAGAGGGGCTAGTTCATTCGGTTAATAAAATCTTAGTAACATAATGATTTACTAGTTCTCATTTTATGCAATATGTTTTTTGTTTGAGTTTCTTTTCTTGCAGCTGAAAGAGTTGAGGTTGGGTTTCAAGTTGAACTTTGTTACTTGCATTTTTTCCACTTTGAAGTATTAATACATGGGTTTTGTTGTCTTAAATATTGTGTTATGAAGAATAGTTAATGGATTTTTTTTTCGAGATATGTTTTAGGTGAATGCCATGTATTGTAAATAAATGTGATGTCTAAATTGAATGTTTTACTTGGTTTCTTAGTTTTGACGATTTTGGGTCTACAAGTGATTTTGAAACTTAAGAAGAATAGGCACAATGTTCCATTTATATGGAAAACTTGTATTTCTTGACATGGTGCTTTGGGTTTACAATTTGCACCATAATTTAATGTTTGATGTAGTTGCATGGTTTTTCCTCTATATTAATGATGGAGGAAGACATTGTAACTCTATTGATGATGGTGTTTGAAATGTAAAGAGAATTGTTTTGTCCCAACTTTGATGGAGATTGTTTTTGTTTTGCTTAATTGAATTGATGTTGAAGAAGGGTTTGGTTTGTGTCTTGGAAATAATTGGAAAAGTGTTGACATTGGGTTTTTGAGCTAGGATAAGGAATTTTCATTCTCCTTTAATTTCAACTTTGCAGTTATTATGATTAGGTTTTCATTAACTCAAACATTTGGTTTATCTCTTGCATTGCATGAGAAATCAGAGAGCATGAAATTGTTTAAAAACCTTTGACTTCAAAGTAATCATTATAATTGGGTTTTCATTAACTTAAACATTTGGTTTATCTCTTGCATTGCATGGGAAATCAAAGAGCATGGAATTGTTTAAAGTTCTTTGATTTCAGAGTAGTCACTTTGAGAGGGGCTAGTTCATTCAATTAATAAAATCTTAGTAACATAATGATTTACTAGTTTTCATTTCATGCAATATGTTTTTTGTTTGAGTTCTTTTTCTTGCAGCTGAAAGAGTTGAGGTTGGGTTTCAAGTTGAACTTTGTTACTTGCATTTTTTCCACTTTGAAGTATTAATGCATGGGTTTTGTTGTCTTAAATATTGTGTTATGAAGAATAGTTAATGGATTTTTTTTTGAGATATGTTTTAGGTGAATGCCATCTATTCTGAATCAATGTGATGTCTAAATTGAATGTTTTACTTGGTTTCCTAGTTTTGACTATTTTGAGTCTACAAGTGATTTTGAAACTTAAGAAGAATAGGCACAATGTTCCATTTATATGGAAAACTTGTATTTCTTGACATGGTGCTTTGGGTTTACAATTTGCACCATAATTCAATGTTTGATGTAGTTGCATGGTTTTTCCTCTATATTAATGATGGAGGAAGACATTGTAACTCTATTGATAATGGTGTTTGAAATGTACAGAGAATTGGTTTAGTTTTTAGTTGAATAATATATTTCAATCTTAGTGCATGTTAAAAGGAAGAAAGTTGGTGTTGGATAATGGAGATATCTAAAATAACCAGCTAACCCTATAACTAATTGTGTATTGTCAATTCTCTGTAAAAATAATATTTTTTACATATTTTATCTCTTTTATTTTAAAAAATAAAAGTAATATAATACTCTAAGAGCTTGCAAAGTTTATGATAGAATACAACCTTATTTTTATAGACGAGTCTACTTTAATAAAATTAACCCAACATTTTACAACTAACATTTCACAACCATGAATATTGAACCCATTTTATTGTACTTATTTTTAATGGATAATGCACTTATATTTGCATATGTATGCATAACAGAATTAGAAGCATTAAATATCATAACATATTTCAATCTTAGGGCATATGAAGAAGGAAGTTGTTGGTGTTGAACCATCATATATATATCCCATAATTAATGACATATTTATGTTTTTTATGAAAATAATATGATTTTTTTACATGTTTTTTCTATTTTTTATTTAAAAAATAATAATATAATACTCTATAACCTTGCAAAGTTCAGAGGCCAAATATTCAATATAAATTATTATCTTTTAATATAAAATCAATCCAACATTTTACAATCAATATTTCATAATCACCAATATTGAACTTCACTTTTATTAAACTTGTTTTAATAAATAATATACTTCTATTTTTATAAACATAAACATTAAATATATAAAAGCATGGACTAACCACTTTGCAGACATTCCTTGTTAAATTACAATTAACACATTAACAATTAATTACATATTAATTACGTTATCAAATTAAAAATGTGTATCATTAATTAAGAGATTTTTTCTTCTTGCAAAAAGGATAATACTGTCTTTGTCAAAGATATAATCATAGAATTTTTTTCTCTTAGCACAGATAAGAGAACATAATCATATCCCATCTTGAACATAACTCAAATATGATATGCAAGGCTAGAATGTAAACCCATATCAAAGGGATTTGGATATATCTTGCCATCTCCAAATCTAATTTTTATTGAAATTTTTTTTCATAATAAAATTGAATTAAAAAATACATAAATTCTCACTTTCAAACATTAATATTGAGTTTTTTTTTTTATATTTTAAAATTTATATTTTATTTAAAGTATTGATTCATTGGAGTGTATTATTCACTTTTATATAAAAACTTAAATAACAAATATCTTTTGTTTCCATATAAAAAATATAAGACTCAAAGAGCTATATTTTCATTTTCCCTTTTTTAAAAGTCTATATTTGTTTCTTTTTATGAAATCATCTAAAATTTTGTGACCTTAACTTGTTACATATTTATGGAAAAACCATTACAACCAAGTTGTTAGGAGAATGCTAAATTTATTTCATAAGTTGATCACCCTAAATTTATCACTAATTAACATCTCCTAAGACTGATGATGTACTTTAAGAAATTCTTTCTATTATGTAGTGCTTAGAGTGAAGTGTCTTCCTTCTAAGTTACTTAACTAGAACAAATATGGGAAGGGAGTGAGAATGATATGTTCGCTTTAGCTTGGAATTTTTAAAAAATGATTTGAGAAAGCACATGGTCAAGCTAAATGGAATTTCATCTTTGGTATATTGCATGACCTTCATTTTGGCTCGTTCTTTATTCAAATGATCAAAATGTTGTTTTTTAATGCCTCCACATGCCTTGACATTAGTTTTGTTAAATGTCAAGAGATCAGGTAATATAGTGCTACACACTAATACTTTCCTTTGGAATAGAGGCCTTATGAGATGGTTGTCAAAGCTCTTTTCTATCCACTTAGATAGAAGTATTTGGGGAGAATATTAGTGGTATCTCTCTTCTTAGATAACAATAATTTTAATAAACTATGAGGGATTTTTTTGATAATTTTTTCCTTACTATTTAGAAATATGAAGCTTCTTACGAAAACATTATTAAGTCTCAAAACTCTTTTTATCTATTTGAGAGAAGTTTTGGGAGAAAAGATTGGTGATATCCCTCTCCTTGGAAAATAATATTTTTAGTTAATCATTAGACATTTATTTGATAACCTTTTTCTCGCTATCTAGAAATATGAAACTTCTTGAACTTCTTGCAAAAGCACCCTTTAGTAGGCTAGAAACCTTTTTCTTGGCCTTTGACTCTAATATAAAATGGAAAAAATTATATGATATCATTAGAGTGACAACCTTTTTTATGAATGGCTTGTTGATACAAAATGGGTCTAGATATA
This sequence comes from Picea engelmannii, assembly GCA_009831015.1. NCBI lineage: Eukaryota > Viridiplantae > Streptophyta > Pinopsida > Pinales > Pinaceae > Picea > Picea engelmannii. Next base: position 915,145 of record ML777660.1, on the reverse strand, counting down.
ACCTGGGAAGCTATAAAATTTTCTTAGATAGAATCTTCCTTTCAAACCTCCATGAAGGAGCTATAACAACCTACCTTAAACAAACTTGAGGTGAAAGTGGAAAAGTAGTTCACTAGACCTATGCCTTGGGCTTCTGAATGCCAATTATACACCAAGATATTTGCAATGACCCAGTTACACTTGTTAAGGCTTAGATATTGTGTTATTACATTTTTATTATTATATTACTATTGTTCTTATTGGTTGATTGGACTCTTTAATTGTAATTGTACCATTTGTCTCCTATATATACCGAGGAGACCTGGTTTTAGTGAGCATCTTGTCTTATACATTTTTTTTTCCATAGGAAAAATGTAGCTTCTATGTTATTCATTACAAATCAATAGAAACTTTCCAATTACAAGATGTAGCAAAGTCTATGAACTCGACTGCTACATAATTCTATGTGATTGAACACATCAACAAAAAAGATATCTTTCGGTTTTCATCTACAAGACATAAAATAATTGTTTCATCTTTCACAATCTACCATATCCCTTATACTTATATGCTTACAATTCAATATCTTATAACTCCCAATGTAGCCAAAAGACATCAATGGTTGTCCCAACCTTCTATAAAGAACGACGTATCCAAAAGATTCTTAGAAAGGAGAAAAAGTAGATGAAGAAATAAAGGCTTCTTCTTCAAATTCTTCAACCTACAAAAGACCAAACTGGCTAGAGAGACCAAGTTTGGATAGTTTATCTGCGTGGGTATTAAATTCACGATGAATATGTAGAGCTTTGACTAAAGAGAATATGGAATGTAGAGTTTGAATTCTTCTCTTCCAATCCTGAAGTACCAAAACATTTAGGGCCGCCTCTCCATTGAACCAGTCCACAACTACTTTGGAGTCTCCAAATACAAATAGAGATTGCAAACAAAGTGCTGACTCAGGAAGAGAAGTCCCTAGAGAGCCAACAATTTTTCTCTTATGTCTGTACCTGCTCTGACTGCCATATGGGATTTGAAGCAGTGTGAGGGAGAGAATTTCACCACAATTCCTATCCCACTCCTCTCCTCGGTGGATGCCCCATCAAAGAAGACAATGGGAGAATTACCAAAAAACACTGGATTTATCAAAGATTTAACCTTGACTTCCCCAGGGTCGATTGCGAATTCTTCTATAGATTTGAGGACTTTCCTCCCTACAACCTCCAAAAACTGCCTATTCCCTTCAAATATGATGACATTCCTGTAGAGCCAGAGACCCCATGTCACAAAGAAAGGAACAAAAATTTCCTTGGGATTGACTAAAACCAACATTTCAGATTTTCTTCCAGGGGTTGAAACTACCAATCAAATCTAACTTTTAGTGAGTTGCAAGTCAATTTCTAAAGCTCCTAGGAGAAGGAATAGTCAACAAAACGATGTTGAGTAGTCTCCTCTCTATTCAAGCAAAGTGAACAGACAAAAGGTCCAATGCCACCTCTTTTTCTATAATTCTCTCCTATTAAGACTTTGTTTTATAAGCAGATCCACATAAAGAGAATTATTTTGGAAGGATCTTTGATTTTCCAAATCAAGGAGTACCACCACATGCAATATTTATCAACTGAAAGATAAGTTAAGTCATTATAAGCCTCCTTCACTGTCACAACTCCATGTTCCTTGTTTTGGGTCCAAGCCAACGAGTCTGGTTCATCTGACAAGGTAAGTCCACTAAGGTTTATAACTTGAATGAAGGAGTTCCATTCTCTTGCAAAATAAGTTGGGAGTCCAATATCCTGAGCAGAGGGCCATGCTTGTGGACCTGAGATGTTTGAGGAACCAACCTTGGATAATTGAGCTAATGAGTATAAACCCTGATAGTGGAGTTGGACAAGAAGACCAACAGACAGTCTGTAATCGGAACCTCCACCTATGAAAGGATCCAACCCCAAAATCACTCTCGATCCTTAGCCTACCTTCTAAGCTACCTAGTTTTTGACAACTGGTAGTGCAGAAAATAAGCTCTTCTAGAGGATGGAGGATGAAGGAAAGGAGGTGTGTTTTTTTTTAAGCAAGAAATGAATTCTACCCCTTTTAGGTATTTCTTTCTTGTTATTTCTCCCCAAAGGCCTTTATGAAACAAATCCCTCCATAAAGATTTGTCCGCCAAAGATTTGTTGAAGAGATCAAGGTCTCTTATGCCCCAACCGCCCATACTCTTTGTCTTTGCAATAGAACTCCAACTAGCCAGAATATAACCCGAGGGGGTTTTTTCCCCTTTCCATAGAAAATTTGTGAAGATCTATCTGGTCCTATTATTTATAGAAGCAGGTAGTTTAGCCAAGGTACTCTAGAAAACGAGAATGTTTTGAAGAACATATTTCACCAACACCAATCTCCCACCCAAGGATAGCCACCTATATGCTCAATGGGATATTCGTTTTTCAATTCTCTGCACTAACCACATCTAGTCTACAATCCTGTAGTTGTTGGGCTTGAGAATAAAGACCAAATATTTGAAAACATCGTTCAGTGTTGTAGAGGAGATCCCAAATAGGTGTTGAATCTGCAGGAGGGCTTGTTCCCCCATGTTAGCATGAAGGAAGACTGATTTTTTGAAGTTAATTTCGAGGCCCGTAGATTCACAGAAAGAAGCTAGTATTTTCTTTAGGGAATCCCATTCACCAACAAAATCTGAACCGAGAAGAAAAACGTCATCAACAAAAAGAAGGTGGCTAATCATATAATAGACTGAGACCTTAAACCCAGTGATGGACCCATCAACATTTAACTTCATTATTATTCTTCTTAGACACTCCACAACAAGAAGGAACAATAGGGCAGAAAGGGGGCATCCCTGTCTTAAGCCTTTGCCACTTTTGAAAAACTCTGATGGGGACTCGTTTATGAAAATGGAAAAATTTTCATTACATACACAACCAAGAATCCATTGAACAACTTTCCATTTCATTCCTATTTGAATCAACACCAACCTTAAGAAGTTCCAACTTACTCTGTCATAGTCCTTTTTTAGGTCTAACTTCAGAAACATACCTGCCCTTCTTTTAACCTTTGTTGTGTGTATGCATTCTTGGACCAAACCAATGGCATCTGAGATCAATTTGTCCTGTAAGAAACCAAACTATTCAGAGGAGATGCAGGATGAAAGATTGTCTTTAATTCTGCACACAATGAATTTAAAAGAAACTTTATGAATGAATTATTTGCAGAGGGAAATGGGCTTGAAATCAGAAAGAGAGGAGGGATTGGATTCTTTAGGTATTAAGGTAACAAAAGTAGAATTTATGGCTCCATACACTCTGCTAGACAGCCTGGAATCTTCAACCTCTTTGAGTAAGTTAGGGCCAATAAGATCGAAAAAGAAGGAGAAGAGCTCATGTGTCCATCCATCAGGCCCTGGAGTTTTGTCCTTGGGAATATTCATCACAACTTCCTTTAACTCCTCGAGTGAAACTTCCTTCCAAATGTCATCACTCTACGAATATGAGAAAAACCTGGGTAATTCTTTGATAACCTTGAATTGATTGAGAAGATCTTCATTTTGTGGAGCTTCATAAAGATTTTTAAAGAAACCGTGGACTTCCTTTTTAAAATCTTGCTGAGATCTATGAACTGTCCCTGAGTCATCTCTGATTTCCCAAACCGAATTTATGTGTTTTTTGTTAGCAACATATTTATGAAAAAAACCGGTATTCTTGTCCCCTTCTTTGATCCAAATTGCTCTTCTCTTTAACCATGAAGACTTTTCTTCAATCAACAAAATTTCTTCTTTCCTTTTTTCCAGCTTAATAAGAAGATTATTGATGTCTTCTGCAAAGATTTGTGAAGGAAAGGGTAGAAAGATGTTCTGAGTTTGGTTAATGACATAGTCTAATTTTGTCCTTATCTTTAAAACTTTCTCCTTCTTCCACTGTATGATAGCCTTCTTCAGAAACTTAAGTTTCGAAACAAGGTATTTTGAATCCGACGTCTCATTACTACCTCTAAAATTTGTCCAAGAAGATCTGATCAAACATAGAAAGTCTACCTCCTTTAACCAGACATGATTGAACTTAAAAGGGAAGTGTGTGACTTCACGAGAGGCCTCCAACTGTAAACACACTGGATTGTGATCCAAAATAAGATAGTTGATGACCCAAGATCTACTTCTGAAATCATCGCCCATGAAACAATTGTTGAGGAGGAATCTATCCAGTCTTTTTGAAACTCCATATGGGGAAAGACGCCCATTCCTCCAAGTGGAACTCATTAGTATGGGAAAGATATCCACTAAGTCTATAGAAGCAAACAAAACTGAAAATAAATTAGCTAAAGGGTCAAGTCTGGCCCTTTCTCCCCAAACCTCCCCAGCTGATAAAGTTAAGTTAAGATCCCCCCTTACAATGAGAGAATCATCATCAAGACATCCTGACTCTTTAGCCCGCTTCCAGAAAAGAGCCTTGTCCTTGTAAGGGCCATAGTAGTTCAACATATTCATTGGGACAGAAAGATTTGAAATCCTTCCTTCCAAAAAAATCCCCAAATCTGAACTAAAAACTTCAAGACAACCCACATGAGGGTTCCACCCAGATAATAAACCCCTCGATAAGCCAATGGAATAAGTTGCAACATAATTCCAAGAAGGGAAAACTTTTAGGAAAAAATCTTTGGCTCGAAGATGGTCCACCATTGTCTCTTGTAAAAACACTATATCAGGTTTGGTTGAAAACAACAACTCCTTGAGGGCTAGCAACTTGGAGGCACCCCAAACCCCCCTAATGTTAAGGGAAAGGATTAACATTAAAGCACCCTCTTAGCAGAGCTAGTTTCTCTAAGAGGCCCAAAAAGTGAAGAAACATTGCAAGGGTTTGGTGAAGTCAGGATGGGGGAGGTTGACAACCCTCCTTCAACAACCCCCAAGTCCTTTTTCCTTTTTATGAAAGGATTTTTCTTTGGTTTTTTCCGAACAGTGACATTGGATAGATCCAATGTACTTGGGCTTCCTAAATGGGAATTGAAGGTCTAAAGGGGGACCTTGGTCATAATTTCCTTGTAGGAGGTTTCGGCTTGATAGGAGAGTAAAACTGTGTCCGAAGGGATAGGAGAGGATAAGGCCTTTTAAGGGTTCGTATGGGGAAGTGCGAGCAGACTAAGGGGAAAAGTGTCTTCCAAAGGAGAAGCAAGAGGCAATGAAGACTCCAAGGGTTATTTCAACAGAGGGGTGATCTAGGAAGGGCGTTCAGAGGGAACAGGGGGAAAATTAGCCCTAAATTTCTCCAATAAGATATCCCAAAATCCTTCAAAAATACCTACCAGCCACTCCTCATGTGTACTCAGCAATAACATTTCTTCCTCAACAAGTGAATTGAATAAGTTGGGTAAGAAGGTCTTTAATTTTCCAATGAAAGATTCTAGATCCAATGATTGGAAAGGTTGTGGCAGAACCCTCTGAGCCTTTTCTATGACACTTCCAAAAATAACTTCTTCTTCAGTCTCCAATGACCAACTTTCTCCAGAAAGGAAAGGGAAATCAGCTTTAATATGACTAGTGCACCTACACAAATGACAACAAAAAGGCTCTCGCTAATAGTCTAGGGTTTGAATAATCGATCCCTTTTCTATGATTATCTCAATTTCTTCCGGCAAGCCCAAATCCAGATTGACCTCCACCAAGACCCAGGCCATGCGCTTATTGTTCCACCTTAGGTCCCTCTCATAAAAATACAAAAATCTTCCAAAATAATCCCCCAAACCTCTCAGCACCTCAAGGACCTAGTATTCTATGGGAAGCTTAGGTAGGAGCATCCATATACACTGTTTAATAAACCCTTCTGTGTGAGGGTTGAAACCCGGTGACCATTTTTTCAGCATGAGGACTCCCCTATCAATGAGCCAGGTCTTCTCTGCGATTTTGTTCATTTCTTCCTCTGATATGAAGTGGAAGATGATCCATAAGTTGGAAAGTAAACTAAAGTGAGGACAGTACCCCAGGACCTGTCTCCATTCAAAAGAAATCCATTTCTTTAGCCTGGCTTTGGTCATTTTGATATAGAAAAACTTTCCCACCAGTGCTTTTGAAGCCAAACTTGACATTATATTCATGGCTACATATTTTCTGAGGACGTACGAGTGTTGAGCCTGTCGTGTATTCAAAGATTTATTTTTTCTCTTCATTTTAGCCGCATAGTTAGGTTTATCCAGAGAACGTTGTGTCGTCATAGGGTTTGGAATGCCCTTAAACGACTTCAAGCCCTTCTTCCTTGTTGTCTCCTCTTCCATGAAAATAACTTTGGGGTTTTGAGGTGTCGTAATGTCATAGCCCACCCTTCCACCTATGTTGTCCTTTGGAAGCTCCTTTGAGGTAACAACTAAAGGGAGAGGTGTCACCTCATCAACATGTATTTCCAGATCTATGAGAAAGGAGGGCTTGAAGGTACTGTGGACCCTTTTTTTATACTCTTCATCTGAGATAAATATTCCCTCTTCCACCCACAATGCGTCCTCTGCCTCCCAATCCACATCCAACAAATGTTCCATTTTTCTGCATAAATTCTTGTAATGGAGTCTGGTCTAGCAAACCCTTTAGTCGGAACGATCCTTCCCCTGCTGCACCCCAGATTCAAATACCTTTATCATACTTTTCTTTTGCAATGTTAATAATTGATATCTACAATTTCATCAATGAAAAATATTTCTTTCACATGTATCATATAATTGAATGACCTTGAAGAAAACCAACCTTCCTGCGGCTCTTTGGCATCCATGGCAGGGTCAAACCCCCCACCCCCACTCTTTTCTTATACATTTTTTATATTGTAAAAGGGTGTTTCCCCCTTGAATATGCTTCTCATTTATTCTTCTCTCTCATTCTCAAGGTGTGGAGTTACTTATGTTTCCCTTTTTATGGCATTTTGGAGTTTTGGTGCATAACATTTGGCATAAGAGCATAGGATCCTTGGTTTTGGCTCCTTCAAATGAATCATCATGGTATTTTCACTATAATTTTTTTTTTTTTGGATAGTTTCAAGTCGTAAAATTTTTGGGAGTTCGAGGAGACATAGTAAGGTACTTGCAAAAAAAAAATTAGATTTTGTTTCACTATATTTTCGGAGATATAGCCTATAGAAATTAGGGCTTTTGAGTAGTCCTAAAATTTAGGTTTTGGTTTTCTATAATTTCATAAATATAGGTTGTGGAAATCACAATTTTTTACTAGTCCTAAAACTAGTCTCGAATATGAATTCTTGGTAAAATTGTCATATCTGAAGCAAGAAAAGTCCAAATTGAGTGCTACTAGTTCCATTAGAATTAAGACATATCAAAGTATTTTAAGTCAAAATTTCAGAAGTATTTCAAAAAATTTGGACACATTTCATGACATACAAGTTCTCTCTCTTGAAAGAGAAAAAAACAACAAGTTTTGGGAAAGTTACCATAACCTTGTCTTGGTACATTGAAATTTGGTAAAACTTGTGGCATTATAGAGAAGACATATCAGACTACTATAGATCAAAATTTTAGACTCGGAGTGGCCAAAATTTAAGAGATAATTCAAGAGAAAGGTTGGCCAACAAAACATTCTACAAGCCAAGGTTTTTAAAGGTTTGTTAACTTGAAAATAGCTTAACTTTTTATTTAAAGATATATTTTTAGTGATTAAAAAAAAATGATAAAGAGAAAAAAAGAGGAGCATTCTTATTTTCTCACATGGCAAAGGGTTCTCCAAAAAATTATACTCTTGATAAAACTACATAGAACTTATACATGAAACCTAATAGTGAAGACTCAGGGTACTAAGTATCCCTATTGAGGAACCAATTTAATGAAATAGGTGACATTGTGTTGAAAAAGTTGATTGACACATTTGCAAGAATTAATTAAAAGGGAAATAGATAAAAATATGGAACAATTCAAAATTCCATGGCAGTCATGCTCTTACACACCCTAGATGAGAGGTTCCCTAAAGGTGATATTGTGATGCAAGGAAATAATGAAAGTAGGGAGAAACAAATTATTGAAATCCAACCACATATGGGGAAGATTTTAACAAATGTGGAGAATACGAAGATTGAGTCCAAGAATCATGATTATTCATCACTCCAAGATCCGCATCATCGGGGGTTCAACGTGGCACCAAGGAACTACTAAATTCCCAAGGTTGATATGAGAAAATTTGAAGGTAAAGATCCTATAACATGAATATTCCATATGGATCAACACTTTGATCTACACCAAGTACCATTGTTACAAAAGGTAACCCTTGCATCCTTGTATTTAAAACATGATCAATTTGTTTGGTACCAAGGGCTTTGTGAAGGAACACATGATTCTATTGTCTCTTGGTCCATTTTTATGGATGGATTGATAACACATTATGGGGATATTACTAGCAACGTATTATTTAGCCAATTGATAAATCCTTGGTAGAGAGGTCTAACTACAAAGAACATTCAACAATTCCAAATGCTAAATCTCAGGGTAAAGAACATTCCATAGGATAATTTGTTAGATCTCTTTATGAGCACTTTAAAGGAGAGCATTCAACATGAGTTGCATCTCTTCAAACCTAAATACTTGGAGCATTCTTTCAGTGTGGTAAGTAAAGTGTAAAGTAAAAATATGACTACTACAAGGGTGGCCACTAACATCTATAGATAGAACCATGTTCCCTCTCCTAACCTCACTTAACCTACAAGGTTGACACCCCCAAAAAAATATGAAAGAAGAGAAAAGGGACTATGTTTCAATTGTGAGAACAAGTACAGTAAGGGGCATAAATGTAGTGAGAGGAAATTATTATACATAGTGTTATCACTCCAGGAAACTCTCCTAGGATGTAAGTCAGAGATGCCTGGTAACTTAATCTTTTGGTAATTGTTTTCTCAATAATAAGTGTAGGTTTGGATCAAGTCGGAGGACTGAATCATTTCTCGCTCAAAACATGCATGAACACATTTAGATGGACAAGGATTTCAACCACAAATGTTCAGAGAGTTTGCAAACAAAGAAATGTATGGAGAAACAATTATTATATCAGCAGAATCACATATAAAGCATATATGAATGGCCAATTACAATAATCACAGGAATACTTGCAAATTTTAACTTATGAATGCAATGATAAGATGACAGTTATCAGGATTAAACAAACATAACAACATGAATATAATATCTAGGTGCAAGTACAGAATAGAGAAGAAGAAGAAATCTGAACAAGTTATGGCAAAAGAAGCTTGTATTACTTAATATGAAAATGAGAAGTTTGAGTACATAATATGAAAAAAGTCTCCAAAGTCGAACCCTTAGTTCCTCTTCTACCTTTAGCTTTATAGCTTTACAATGTAGTTTTGAGATCCTGAACGCATGAATCAAATATGCTAAAGATAGAAAGTCAAAATTTGGTTTGCAAAAGATATGGAATGATCCCCAAAAATGAGGTTAATCCCATATTTCATGGTATTCATCTCTTGTAGAGTAATGGTGTAGTGCAGGATAACCTTCCAAGGTTGGGTGATGACTCTTCCAAGAGATACAAATTCGAATTTGTTGATGTGAGTAAGCATCCTAATTTTCTGCCTTTGTCAAAGGTACCAAAAATGAATGAAACACCTCTTCTTTCCATTATCCATCAAAAATAGCTATTGGATCTGACTTGACAATTCATCAAATGTCCATTCGAAGAGGTTTCAAACCATTCCAACTCAAAAAACTTTGATCTATGCAAAAATTCAATCATTCTAGCAGTGACAGGCTTTCGGTGGTTAACCTAGAAGACTCCTGAGTGGATTAACTACCGAAAGCTCTGTTTTCAGTGGTTAATGAACAATCATCCTGTTCGCCTAAACCACCGAAACTTCAGCTTTGAGAAAACTTCAAAATTTGCAAAAATGATTACCTTGATTCCTTGTTGAATGTTCAAGGTTTTTTGGACGATGCAACCCTTATTCGTGCAGATCTGCGAATTTCAATTGGCTGTGTAGAAGGATATGGTGTATCTACCATGGTTGTAGCTAAGTTAGCTAGAGTCTCCAAACCAGTTTTCTCCTGCGCTGGTGATTGAAACTCTTTTAACTTCAACCTCAGAATTCTAAGTTGTCTGTACAACTTCATGTTCTCCCTTATCAATACCATGTTCCTATCGTTGATCTTGTCATGATTCTCTTTGAGGGTTTGGTTTATTTTGAATAGCTCTGCATTTCTTTCAGTCAAGTCTATATTTGTCTTCTTAATAACCCTTATTAAAACTTCCATTTCGTAGATTTGTTGCAGAATTTTCCTCATTTTCTGAGTCCTGGAAGCTTTGGGTTTTCTCGAAGAAGCTCCTACTGATGATTGATTTTTTTCCTCTGGAGGAGTAGGAGTAGATAGGTTTGGGTATTAATCAGCAGTTGTATCAGTTTTATGCTCTCCTTGTGCCTCATTATGCTCTGGTTCATGCTCAGAATCTGAATATGGGAGGTTTAAAGGATTATCCTCCATGGCCAAACCTTCAGCCTTCTCTCCTTCCTCAAACTATAATTTTCTCTTTGTTCTCTTCTTCTTGGCCGAGGAAGATTCTACTTACTATTTCAAGGGTGAAATAGCCCTTCGTTTCCTTTGACTACTCTTGGGAGTAATAGCCTTATTTGTGGCAGTCTTCTTGTGGTTTGTCAGTCTGGAATTCATTCCAGAAGAGAAAGTAATTCCATGCAACCTACTTCTTCTTCAGAGGCTCCTTGATAATAAGAGTGATGAGTCCTTGATGGGATAACCTGTTTGCCACCTTAGTGGGCTTAGCCTTGACCTGTATTTCCATTTTGGTGAGACCCTTATGCAGATAAAAAGGAAGATTGATAGGTGCTCGGCCTGTGAAATGGTTTAGAAGCTTGAAGTGATGAAACATCACTCTGTTATATCTCCCTTCACATGTTATGTAAACAAATATTTCTTTCAACAAGGAATGCCACTTTGGTTCCAAGTAAGACATTGGAATATCCTTTTTCCAGATCAAATCTTTGTGTACAGGCAGCAGGTATGATCTAAATTCAATGTTTGAAGGTATGGTAGACTTGAACCAACAGTCTCCTGACCTAGGTAAACCTGTGGTTTCGGCAATTGTAGCTTCATCCACCACGAATTCCTCTTTTCTTACTGTAGCAGTCCTCCCATCGTATGAAATGGCAAATGATTCGCAAACTTGCTGATGGAATTCTGTCAGTTTTTCACAGTAAACATAAACACCGACCTTCCTGAAGAATTCGGCCACCTCAGGGTGAGCCTTGAGGTACCAAACCCCATCGAGTTTAGCCCTTAGGGCTGGTATAGACTTTGGCATTTAAGAAATGCTAATGTGTCCCTGTCAATTAGGAGAATATGCATGCAATAGGGACAGAACTCGAAACTTTAGGAACAGGTCAAGGTATAGTATGGCTCGATGAATAGAAGGTGTGACTCATCAAACAGAGAGTATATTTTGACAACAGAATCGATGACAGAGGATTTAACTCAGAGCTAAATTAGGAACCAGGTGTATAATTCAGAGTAAGAATAATGACCATAGGTATGACTCAGCATCATGATTTAACCAAAACTTGATTCAAACAACCAGTAAACTAAAATTAAGCCGAGACTTATTTTCAGGTAAGAGACAATATAGAATCGGAATATGACCGAATTGAAACTACCTGATGACTGGGTTAAATGATTTGGTTTGACACCTAGACGATTGATCGATTGCTGAACTCGAGACTTTAATCACCAGATTGCCATAATGAACAGGATTGTGAACTCTGCTAATGCGCCTGGTTGAGAGAATCATGGGATTATGATATAGATGACATCTCTTGGACTCAAAATGAAATTAAATGGAAATTAAACAGAGCTAAAAATAAATCATCATGATCTTGTAATCCCGTGGCTGGCAGTATTGAAAATCCACGTGATGTATCCTTTCTGTTATGTGAAATCTCATATGAGTTTCTGTGCCTCACCGAAACTCAATGGCAATCTGACAGATGAAGGCTGAGAGGACATTTCGGTATTAATTCATCAATGACCTAGAGAGATCACCATTTGACATGACTTTCGGAGATTAGAAGTGATGATCACGCTTGCTTGACATCTGGCTCGTGCGAAAGCACGAGTTTTTCCTTTGCACATAGAAACGGTTTCGGTGGTTAACGGGCCTTTTATTTCCTCTTCTTAACCACCGAAAACCACGAATTTCAGTGGTTAAGAACCATTTTTTAACCTCTTTTAACCATCGAAAACCTGAGATTTGAAATTTTGAATGCCAAGACCAAAGATGATACTTCTTCCAAGTTTACATCCAAAAAGAAGACCATATAACATACCTCAAAAATTTAGAAATGAATTTTTTGACTTGTTTCTATTACCTAAAACTGAAAGCTTTATAGTGCTATTTTAGGAGATAACACATAGATTGTGAAGAGGAAGAAGATCAAGAACTAGAACCATGGAAAGATCTAGAATTGACTACTCGAACAATATCTTGTCCTGCATTACTTGGCATCATCACTCCTCAAGATCTCAAGATAGAAGGATATATAAAAAATAAAAAGGTAAGTGTTGATTTATTCTGGTAGTACCCATAACTTCATTAATTGCAAATTAGACAAACTTCTCAATTGCTTTATATATCCAAAACCAAAGTTTCAAATAATGATTGTAGATGGAGGCACCATAATGTTTTTTGGGAAGCGTAACAATATTAAGCTCACTATGGGAGAGTATTTATTGGATAGTCAAATGATTGCAATCCAAATGGGTGGAATTGATGTTGTATTAGGGATCCAATGGTTACAATCATTGGGAACAATGGCTCTTAATTTTCAAGAACTTGTCATTAAATTTTCCTCGGAAGGAAAGGAAATTGAACTCATAGGTATCCAAGGGAAACCCTCTAATGTGATAAGCTCTAACAACATGAAAAAAATGCTAAACACATGACACCATGTTGTAATAGTGCACAAATATGCTCACTAGATATTTAAACATCTAGACCTTCTACTCCTATGGATCTTCAAAAAGTTATCAACAATCATTTCAAGGTAATTGGAGAGATGCCTAATAGTCTTCCACTAGTCAAGATCATTACCATGCTATGCATTTGCAATTGAGTAGTATATCACCTAACATTAGGCCTTGCAGGTACCCATATGCACAAAAGAGTGAGATTGAGCATATGGTTCAAGACATGTTAGAGGATGACATCATTCAACCTAACCAAAGTGCTTTCTCTTCACCATGAATGGCAACGGTTTACAAAAAGGAAGGTTCATGGAATATGCGTCTAGATTATATAGATCTCAACAAAATGACCATTAAAGATAAGTTTCTTATTCCTGTCATCGATGAATTGCAAGGAGATTGTTTTTTTATCAAGTTGGATCTCCACTTTGGACATCTCCAAAACAACCTGGTCATAAATATTTTTTGGTGATGTCATTTGGCCTTACTAATGCACCTTCCACATTTCAAAGATCGATGAATTTTATTTTCAAACCCTTGGTTAGAAAATTTGTGTTAGTATATTTTGATGATATACTAATCTACAACAAATCTTGGGAAGAGCATGTATAATAAATTGACATGGTCTTAAAACTATTGAAAGAGAAACAAATTTATGTGAAGCCTACCAAGTGTGCCTTTGAGGTTTAGGAAGTGGAATATTTGGGTCATATTGTATCTCATGAAGGTGTGAAAGTGGACCCTAACAAAATTAAAGATGTGATGAAATGTTCAATTACCAAAACCTTGAATAATTTTAGAGGATTCTTGGGATTGACGGGCTATTACTGCAAGTTTTTCAAGAATTATGGTCAAATAGAAGCACCTCTAATCGTGTTATTAAAAAAGGAGACATTTAATTGGATTGAAGAAGCAATCAAAGATTTTGAAAAACTTAAGGAGGCTATGTGTACAACTCCTATCTTAGCCATGCTTGACTTCAAATAAACCTTTGTTGTGGAGTGTGATGCCTTAGGGAATGCCATTGGTGTAGTTTTAATTCAAGAAGGAAGGCCTCTTGCCTTTAAAAGCAACTGGTTTAAAGAAAATAAGTTACTTAAACCCATTTATGAAAATAAAATGTTGGCCATATTACATGTAGTTAATAAATGGTGCCCTTACCTAGTAGGAAGACACTTCAAGATAAAATAGATATGATAGTTTGAAGTACTTATTAGAACAATGATTATCTTCAGAAGAATAAAACAAATGGGTTACAAACATGCTAGGTTATGAATTCGAAATTATCTACAAAAAGGAAAACACAATGTTGTGGAAAATGCACTTTCAAGGAAAGAAGAAGACACGCAGGGCTTATTGTGTGTTATTTCCATTCCACATGGTTTCAATGTATGACAAATCTGTTTATTTTTCTTGTATGAAATTTTTTCAATGTAGAATTTCTTTTAAAGATCAATAGTGCACTAACAATGATTGTAATCTAGAAATTCCATGGACATTGACTAGGGATGTGAAAGATGGTGGCCTTTACAGGTTACTTGTTGATATTATGGCTCATGTAAATGCCAACAAGAAGTTGGGTGTACCTTCTAGTTTTGAGGAACCATAGGCAAAGCATGTATGGCAGGATACCATAGAGATAGGTTCAAACCTATTATGGAACCAATGATTGAATCCAAGCTTGCAGGTGATGGGAGTATTAAGGAGTACAAAGATATGGTTGTTGGATTTTCTTAGAAAGAGGGGATTGACCTTGTTGAGGATTTAGCTTTAGTTGCCAAAGGTGTTGAGGTGCATAGATGAGATATCCATGTTTATAGTTTTTTGAAATCCCTATGTGGGATATTTTTTGCATTACAAACTTGGTATTTCATAAGGGATGAGACTTTTGCATATTTTTATCTTTGGTTTATTAGACTTGTCTTGGTCTTGTGTAGTTGGTATTATCTTTGCAAAAATTTTGATTAGCTTATAATGTGGTGTGAGAAGCTTATGGCTTGTGAAGTTGAATTGAGGGGATAGTGGAGTTTGGTAAGCTGTTGTTAGTGCAGGGTTATGTTTCATTCAAATTCACATGTGGTCAATGTTATTTGGAGATTTGAGATGCAGTGATAGTATCTTGGTTTGTTATAAAATCCTTGGTTGCATCAAAGATTGATTCTAAGGCTGTAGCATATTCACATTGGTAGAAGGCATGTTCAATTGAGATTCAGGGGGGAGAAGACTGGTGTTGGAGAAAGCATTTTCCTCACAAAGAGGGAGTGTTAGCATTTGGATTTATATGAAAGTGTTTACACCATGATAGGGGTGTGATTAATGTGATGTGGGATGCATGGTGAAACCTTATCCCCTTATTGTATCTTAGACTATTTCGGTTGATTGACATTTGAAGTGTTGATTATAGGTGGATTCCCATCCTTGAGATATATGCTAAAGAAGGCACACTTATCGTGGAGGTAATTATTTGTGTCGCACATGACATATTTTACATGGATGCATGTGGAGAAGGATAGGTTCTTAGCATAGAAGGTTGATCTATACTATGGAGGAGCATTCAACATGAGGAGGAAGGGCACTTAGGCCTAGGAGCATGGGACCACATGGCACACAAGTGGAGGTAGAGCGCTTGCCTTGAGGGAGTATCGCTTGGAGGGGTGTTTCACTGAAGGTTTCTTGTGAACCCAATTACACATGTGGAGGAAGAGCATTGATCTTGGGAGCCTATGTGGTGAACCAACCCAATTCACTATGTAAATATCCAAAATACTTGGAATATAAAGATATCCATAAGGACAATAAATAATATAAATGTATATGAGAATAAATAAACTAGTATGAGATTATTACAAATGAGAACTGAGGGTTCTATATATATACCCACATAGGGGTGCCCTTTCATAAAAGACATGACCTTTCATCAAGAAGGTGTCTCTTCATAACATATTTAGTTAGTTGAGTATTTAATTATTATTATTTAATCATTAATCTATTTATATCTATTTATACGTACACGTGTGTTCATAACAAAGTATTTTGGGGAGCATTCAACCCTATGATGAGGAGTGCTTAACATGTCAAGGTTGAGCTTAGAGAGAACTCCACTTGGGAGGTAGTACCCAACCACCTAGTGATGCGTACTCTCTTGGTAGAGGAGTGCTCCACTTGTGGACCCAATCTAGTGACTTAGAGTAGGTTGTTTTGGACCTAGTCCACTTTTCTATTGTTGACCTCAATCTATCTCACATAAAGGGAGGAGAGAGCCTTCATAATAACGAACTATTCATGTATGTACCTACAATATTGATGTACTTGTCTTGGAGTCTTTATGATTTTGTGATACAAGAGATGGAAAGGGAATCTCTCCTTCCTCTATTTACATGAGAGATAAGGGAGGCCAACAATATAAATTGGACCTAGTCTACTACAAGAAACCTAAATCTACACAAGTAGCCTCACATGTGGAGAGATCCATTTATAAGTGACACATGTCAAGCTCCAAGGTAAATATGTCCAAAAAGCAAGGTCCAAGGAATGAATTCTCCATGAGATGTGTCCAATGCTCCACCTCCTCAAGCCTCCAAAGCTCCAACACTCCTGCTAAGCCATGTGATCCTCTAGGTCCATGCCACATACATGATCACTCCCTCAACCCAAGAATCCTCAAGTCAAGAAAAATCCTCTATCCAAGCAACCAAGTGTCCCCATGTCATCTAGGGCACAACGCCCTTTTCCAAGATGCCCAATGCTCTTCCAAGGAAAATCATTCTCCTAAGAAAACAACTAACCTCCATGTGTGCAATTCATGAAGGAGTCACTAACTTGTCTAGATGTCCAATGCTCCAAGGAAGAATACCACATAATCATCCATACAATTTCAAGCAAATGATGATCAGGTCATCTCCACTATGTATGTCCATCATGACACGACCAAGGGTCATCCATTGATTCAAATTATATTGAGAATGACATGAAGGCGGAGATATAACATAGATATAACAAGGAAATACACATAGATATTGCAAGGAACATAGTAGTACAACAAAACTCAGTTTCTATTAATGATTGTTTGGAATACAAAAGAATCTAAAATGCAAAGCACACAAGCTAGCTATATTGGTGGTAGCTTATCTTTTAAGAGAGAGATGTGTCGGCTATGCTCATTCACAAGAAGCTGATTAAAAAGAGACCAGAAAGGCCTTTTAACATAAATCATCAATGAGAAAATCCTAAAAATCCAAAACCCTAAACATAGAAGATGAAACTCCAAAAGTTTGTGTGCCCCGATGTGGTTAGTTGATACATCAAGTTCCCCAGGGGCACAACTTTTGCATACAATATTTTCTTGGGGAAATCGATACATCGTTGAAAAGGTATAGCCAAGCAGTACACATTTCACTGAGCCTATCATCTACATTTGGCTACATGTTAGACATTGTTTTGCCAAAAAAAATGTTGTTTAGGGTCTCAAAATGGCCCTAGAAGTTTGGGACCCGAAAAACTGTAGAAAATTTGTCAAGATGTGGAACCATTCTAAATTAGTGGAACATGCGGGTGGCCACCAGTATCCACCTATATTAGTCCTTCCCCCAAGAAGAAATGGTCCCCATTTCATCAATTTCCTCCATCACACAGGGAAACTTTTACTGAATCTGACTCTTGGTGAGACACTTTCCCTAGTGAAGAAATTTCCCTACTTTGACGACGAGATAGAGTTGGATGTTCTATTGGTGGGTTCCCTTTATCTTGGTGTCCATGATATGATCAACTGTCACCTGTCCAATGAAGCCAGGATTGATTTCTATAGGGGCCAAGTGCTTGACAACGTTCAAAGTGTCTAAGAGAGGTAGAAAATATGGTCGAAGTAGTTCCACAATAAATACCGAGTGCAAGCCAAGGAAAGGAGGAATAATTCATTCAAAATCATTCTCATCCATATCCTTGGTGATGTTTCAAGGCCCATATTTGAGTGGGATTAGCTTCCAATGGGGTCTTATGGCATGCACTTTCTGCAAATGCAACCATACCTTATTTCCCACCTTAAACTTGTGTGGTACCCGATGCTAATCATGGTGCTTCTTGTACTTGGCATTGGCTTTCTAGAAAATACCATGAGCCTTTTTGTTGGATGTGATAGATTCACTCAATGAATTTGGCTACTCGATCAGCCTCAGTCTGAGCATGGGAGGACTCTTCCTCTGTAGCTGCAATATTCAAATCTACATCAATGGGGGCCAATGGTTGGAACCCCAAGCACACCTGAAAAGGGTTGTGGCCAATAGAGTTGTGGATGGCTCTATTGTAGATATGTTGAACATAAGGAAGGCTCTCATCCCATGTGCATGGATGTTTGGAATTGTACATCCCCAGGATATGGAAAATCATTCTGTTGACTACCTATGTTTTTCTGTCAATCTGTGGGTGGTAGGCAGTCAATTTGGTCAGCTTGGTGTCCATCATTGACCATAGGATGGACAAAAAATTAATCAGGAACCTATTGTATTGATATAAAATAATGTTTTGTGGGAGCCCAAAATGAACCCAAACACATTCAAAGAAGATCTTGGCAGTGGCCTTGGTTGTGATGCTCTTCTTGCAAGGAATCGAAACTACCATCTTAGAGAATCAATCAACGACCATGAAGACATATTCATTCTCATGCTTGGTTGAAGGCATACCAAACATGTAATCCATGGAGATGGACTCCCAAGGCCCATATGGAGTAGGAAGAGGGGTGTGTAGCCCCTATTTCTTGATGGTAGGCTTAGAAATGGCGTAGGATCTAATGTACTTGCAAAAATCTTATCGAAGTTTATCCAATAAAAATGATTTTGCAATACTGCCACTATTTTGCCCACACCAAAGTGTACTGTCATTCGACTGTAATGAGCTTACCAAATAAGTTTTTCACATTTGCATGAAGGAACAAAAAGATGGCTTAGATGGAATAACATTCCATCCTAGAGATGAAAGTCTAGAATTGGTTTGCTTGCACTCAATGTCTAATAAGTAGCAGAAAAGTTAGAGTGACTTTTGTATAATTGTGGCCACCCAAATGTCTCTTTCCCACAAGAGTTAAGAAATGTTCTTAGCGCCACAATCGAGGGTTGACTAAGGAAATTTGTGACATGGTTGGTGTTTCCCTTCTTGTACTTGATGTTCAAGTGGAATTTCTACATGTACATGGACCACTTCTGATGGCGATCATTATGTAGCTTTCCTTCTATCTTGATGAATTACATAGGCCTACGGTTAGTGTGGATGATCGTTTATTTCCCTAGAATGCAATGTTTCCACTGTCGATATGCCTACACAATGGAGTACATCTCTTTGTCGTAGGTGGGGTATTTATGAACAACATCATATAGTGTTTCATTGTGATAGGCAACCAGATTCCCATGCTAAGTGAGGACTACACCGATATCATAATTTGAAGCATCTGTCTAAATCTCAAATGGTTGTTGTAGGTATGGAATAATAAGGACTGGTGCTGAGCAGAGGTGAAGTTTCAAATCTTTGAATGAATTTTGTTGGGATGAAACCCAAACAAACTTGGCCTTCGCTCCACCCTTGGTCACCTAGATTAGGGCCCAAGTGATATGAGAGAACCCCAACACAAACCTGCAATAGAAGTTTTCAAGGCCCAAGAAGCTGCAAAGCTCAATCAATGTCTTTGAGGCTAGCCAATCATAGATGAATTGGATCTTCGTTGGATCCACATGCACACCCTACTCATCCATGATGTATCCAAAATATTGGATTCTCTGCATGTCGAAGGAAAAATTCTCCAAATTGGCATATAACTTGTGTTGTCGCAGGGTGCCCAAGACCTATTGAATGTGCTTCAAATGTTCCTCCCAGGCTTTGTTAAAGATGAGGATGCCATCCAGATATACGACCAAAAAGGATTTTGTGAATGGATGCAACATATAATCCATAATTAGCATGAATGTGGTCGAGGCATTAGTCAAGCTGAAAGGCATGATCAACCACTTGAAGATACCTTCTCTATACTTGAAGGTTATCATCCATACATCAGTTAGCTTAATTGACACTTGGTGGTAGCCTGACTTCATATCAATCTTACTGAAAATTTTGGCTCCCTTTAATTGATCAAGAAGACCATAAATTTGGGGGATTGGGTACCGGTTCTTGAAAGTGATCTTGTTCAGGGCTCTGTAATCAATACAAAGTTGCCATATCCCATCCTTATTTTGTACTAGAGAAATTGGGCTCCAGCAAGGTGAGGAGCTTGGTTTGATGTGGTTGTTCATAATTAGTTCTTGGATCTAGCATTTGATTTCTTCATTCTCCATAATACAATTTTTGCATATAGGGTCATTAGGAAGAGGAGCATCAGGTGTCAAAGCAATTGAGTTCTTTACCTAATAGTGCAAAGGCACGCCAGTAGGTGAGGAAAATATGTGTTTGT
This sequence comes from Picea engelmannii, assembly GCA_009831015.1. Classification (NCBI taxonomy): domain Eukaryota; kingdom Viridiplantae; phylum Streptophyta; class Pinopsida; order Pinales; family Pinaceae; genus Picea; species Picea engelmannii. Next base: position 894,774 of record ML777660.1, on the reverse strand, counting down.
TCTCTTCTACTATCTTGTCCACCTATTTCTGCTGTGTAGAGAGACCCCATGCAATGGTTTTGGCAGTTGCAGTGAACTTCCATTCACAGTTTGACCGAACCATAAAGAGGAAAAATCTCCCAGTCTAAGAAACTACCTTTCTACATTGCTTCATGGAGATCAAAGAGACCACAATAGTTGGGATTGCCTCTGGTATCCTATAGAGATGGAGTCCTAAAGTAATAATGACACTATGGGGCCTAGATTCATAAACAACATGACGCTTCCACATATATGGTTATCCTAATAAAACATTGAACAAAATTCAAGGGGGAACATCTCACACAATACATCATCTTTGAAGGGTTTGATGTCGTAGTGTAGGTGACATTGTTAGCTGACATGGAAGTCTTGTCCTTGGATGAGCCAAACCATGGTGTCTGGCTGAGGATGTGGCGTCATTGTTAGGTTCAACCTCTTGAAAACCTCTGCTGAGATTAGGTTCTTTTGGCTACCATTGTTAACAATGAAATGGAATGGGGTCTCCTTCACCCACATTTGTGAGTGGAAGAGAAGCTCCCCTTCTTCAGGCTCCTTTGGTTTCTCTGGGTGGAATTTTGTGGTACTGATGGTGACAATGGGTTCTATGCCAATGATTCATTTTTCCTTTTTATGTTATGAATCAGAGTCTGAGTCAACATCCGACCCTGAGGCTTTTGTCTTGGCCAACAATGATTGTTTGGAGTGGCATTCATCAATATTGTGCCAAGGGATTATTTGGAACTTGCACCACTTTCCAGTGTCCTTCTTTGACTTCCCATTACCCTACTTTGTTGGTGGCTTGGATTGGTTGTCCTGGGGATAGCCATCCTTGCCTTTCCCTTTTCCCTGGGAGTTAGGGCTACCTTTACAGTGCGTCTGTTGCAATGGGTTTGCATAAACGAAGTCCCACTTACTCTTTTTCTTCAACTTCCGCTCGATCTTGACAACATATTGGTAAGTGGCTCTAATTGACGAGATGTACAAAAACTCCATATTTGTTTGTATGTGCCTATGTAGGCCACTGTGGTACTTCAAAACTAGGTGTTTCTCAGAGTCTTTAATACCCAACTTTGTGTGCAAGGTATGGAATATGTTGGTGTACTCTGGCATCGTCTCGTCTCTCTCTTGATGTAGAGTTATTCATTTTGTGTACTTTCAATAATAGTTTCCAACATGGTACTATTGATCCTTGAAGGCATCAACAAAATCCTCCCAAATGGGTCTTGGACCAAACATTGTAGACTCATCTTTGACATGTTTCTCACAGTAAGTCTCCCACCAATATTTGACATGGAGAAGGGCCTTAAGGAGCGCGAAGGTGATTTTTTCACTATTGGAAAAATTTTGGACTGAGAAATAACTCTCTAGTAGACTTAACATTTTTCCAAAGTGTTGGAATCTATCTGGCCTTCAAATAAAGTAATATCAAAGTTAACTTGTACCTTAAAGGGCATCGCACCTCCGAAGTGACTACTGGTTGATGGTTCCTCCGTTGTTGTTGGTAACTGTCGAAGGATCTAGGAAAAATTATCCATCATCTCGTTCCTTTGTTATGTGAGGGATTCCTCGAGCAACATTTTGATAGGATCTCCTTCTCTATTGTCTCTCTTTTCTTCTTCCATAGGAGGCTTCTTGGGCCGATGGGAGCATTCTTCCCCAAGCTCAACTAGTTCAAGACCCAACTCTCAGTAGCCTGACCTCCTCAGGGACATGCACAAAGAAACAATAAAGAGTAGATTTCTCTAATACCACTGATCCAGATTATATTGAGAAGGACATGAAGGAAGAGATATAATAGAGATATAACAAGGAAATATGCATAGATTTTGCAAGGAACACAATAATACAAAAAAAACTCAAATTCTAATAATGATTGTCTGGAATAAAAAAGACTATAAAATGCAAAGCACACAAGCTAGCTAGAATGGCAGTAGCTTATCTCTGAAGGGAGAGATGTGTCGGCTATGCTCATTCACAAGAAGTTGATTACAAAGAAGCTGGAAATGCCTTTTAACATAAAGCATCAATAAAAAAACCCTAAAAATAAAAAACCCTGACCCCATAAGATGAAATGCCAAAATTTTTGTGGGCCCTGATGTTGTTAGTTAATACGTCAACTTCCCAGGGGCATAATTTTTGCATATGATCTCTGTTTGGGGTGCTCAATACACCGTCAAAAAGGTCTAGCTGAGGGATACACATTTGTTCAGCCTAACATCTACATTTTCCTACATGTTAGGCATGGTAGATGAGGAATACACATTTTGTTCGACCTAGCATCTACCTTTTCCTACATGTTAGGTGCTATCGTGCCAAAACACATCGTTTAGGGCCTCAAAACGGCCCTGGAAATTTGGGACCCAAAAAACTATAGAAATACTACCAAGATGTGGAAACATTATGAATTAGTAAAACAAGTGGGTGATCACCAGTATCCCCATGGATCATCCATACACCATGCACCACACATCACATGAAGCACCCCAAGCATAGTGTAAACACTTTCAAAGTAACCTCAAAAGCTAACACAAAATTTATAGTTTTGCTAGATACAATTACTAAATCCATCCAAATCCTTACCTTAAACACATGTGCCAACCAAAATACCTATTTGGATGGCTTAGCTGCTTAAAGCCACCCTATGTCATATAGGATGGTTAAATATTAAAAATGTGTTAGTTCTATAAAACTAGATCATGCAAACATAGAGCATTGCAAAATTTTGAAAATGCATGTATTCCAAATGCCTTCCTCTAGCATACTTTCAATGTTAATAACTGATCATGCAAATGGTGATTGCTTCTTTTCAAAACAAGAAAAATAAATATATTATCTTATTATATTTAAATCTGCAAAAGAACAAATATGATGAAGAGAACAACTAAACAACAAAACATGGCAGCACAGAAAAAATGTCTCGTTATTAGGTAAGTAGACAAAATCTTTGCATCATTGTTCTATCTTTCATATTCTAAGAAAAATACAAGGTACAGCAACCCTTTACTTGTTTGTCTCCATACAAACTCTATTTTACGACATTTTCTGAAGTCCAAACTCTAATGTAAGATATTTGTTGTTTTGGTCATGTTCTATTCCTGGAACACTTAGAAAGAGTGTGGCTGATTACTTCACATAACTTGTCATCATATGCCTTGAATGAGATCACCACGAGCCACACATTTTACTTTCTTTAGGTATACCAGTTAAAGTTCGTCCTAAATCTCCAAGATATAATCTCAAACAAAGAACATGCCATTCAATGTCCTTTGCTGGTTATAGCAACCAAAGTTTATCCTAAAACTCGAAGATGTGATCTCATACAAACAAAGTGGCACTCGATTTTATTCATTGGGTTTAGGTATGTCACCAAAAGTTTGTCCTGATCATGAAGATATGATCTGATAGAAATAAAGTAGCATTGAATGTACGTCCTTCTTGGATCCACCAGCCAAAATTTGGAAATCCTGAATAATACAATCCTATGCAAACCACATGAGGCAATTCCTAATAATCAGAACAAACTTTCTCATATTCTAGCTATCCAGCTGGACTTGTGTGCTTTCATTTTATTTTAGTTATATACTAACGTGAAACAAAATGATCAATAGGTATATAAAAAGGTACATGAATATGGAATGGGAGTGGTTAGTGAATCTATAACAAAGCTAAACATCACAGAAGTAGGGAAAGCCATGCAACATTAAAATTCCAGAAAGACAAAAGAAAAAAGAAGACGGGAAAAGATCCAATCCAACGAGTTTTGCCTCAATTGGCTTGAACAATCCAAATTGCTAAAACCCAATAATATTAATAATAGAAGTAATTTCATTTACTCCCATCCGATGCAATGTTTTATGAGGAAACCACATATTGGGTCCTGGCCTAGTTCTCAGAAAAAAAGTAATTCTCGAATCTCCTCATGTTACTCATACAGAAGAATGTCGCGAATCTGAAAAAAGGGAAAGAATCCCACCAACTCTTCTACTTCAGTCGCCATAGTTATGGATGCTTCAAACTCCCTGTCAAAGCACACGCCCACATCATATAATCTCCGGTACAAATGTTAAAATATATGCATAAGGACTACAAAACAAGCATGAAAATATATGCATAAGGACTACAAAACAAGCTTGAAATGACAGAGCAGTAATATTCAGCTCAAAGTAACAGACCCACTTGGTCTACATTCTGTAGTCTAACATATTAAATCGTACCCACTTATCAAATCTACGTCACAGTAAGCAATTCAATGTCTACAAACCTAGAAGTGCCCCAAAATCAATTGGACAGAAATGTCCAGAAACGGGTTATATGAATTTCATTAACGGTAGGGTTAATCAATGCAATTATCTCTGTAATTACTGTGATTTATCTTCGCCGCCTGTGGGGATGAGCATAAAAATAATGCAGTTTCTGAAATATTTTTTACCAAAGGTGCTGTACTTCTCACGCTGGAAGACTCAAAATAGCCAGTGGAAGCTTTGCTTATGGATTCAAAATAACCAGTGGAAGCTTTGCTTATGGAAGCTTTGCTGAAAGCTAGTATAGGAGAGGAGTGTGAGCTCTCTATGGGAATACAAACACTTACAGAAAAAAATAGAGCATAGCGTGCACAAATCTTGAAGAAACAAATGAAAACTTGCATAAACAAAGTGAAACCATGATATTGAGTTTTAGTTCTACCAAAATGAAACAAACAAGCATGCCATAAACTCATAATGATGGGGGGTGTGCAAGAACAATATTTTATCAAGCGGAAGATGATTATAATGGGAGCGGAAGATGATTATAATGGGGATACCAACAACAATGAGCAAATGATTCCTCAATCCACCTGTTTGAGCTCAACCTTTTAAGCCATTTCTCTTTTCTTTCTTTAGAAATTAGTGTGATTTTGATGCATGGAGATCCTCCCAAGCAAGTGGAGCAAGTGAAATAGTGAATCTCCTTGCAATAAAGTAGCACAATGATGCATACAACTTATGTTATCAAACCATACCTCGAATCCTTTATTTATGTGCTTTTTGGTGCATTAATATTTTAGGTGGGGCTCTTAATGAGGTCACAACCATCTTAGGATGATCTTCTGCGATGACCAACCTAAGTAAGACCATATGAGGTCAGAATGGGTGCAAATGCATGTGTGGTATTATCACTTTCAAAAATCAACAAGGTTACTAGTACCACATTGTTGATATGAATATATAGAAACAATGACGTCAAGTGGAAAAACATGGGGAATTTTAATAATTAAACCATTTTAACCATTAGGAGGCATAATTATTTCCTTTTTTAAGTCATTCCTTAAGGTTCTCTGTGTTGTAATAGTCATCAATGCATGCTCATTGGTGAGTTTAATATTGGATGAGATTTGGTCACTGTGTGACTACTTTGGTGGTCTAACAGGTGCCCCCTAATGTTTTGAGGTTAGGAGAACAAGGTATGGCTTAAATACATCAACTATTTTGTAAGGTAGCTAGAGAGGTAGTTGGGGGGGGGGGCAGAGGGCCCATAGTGATAATAGTGGAGGTCATTCAATGTAAGGTGGACTAGGTCCACTATATTATTAAATAAGGCCCACTATGGTAGTTAGATATAATAAATGGGTAATTAGATATAATAAATGTAAGAGGACTTCTTAGAAGGTTCTACTTCTAGAAGATTCCTCCTCTAGAATGTTCTTAGGTTATGATAGCACTATATAAAGGGGTTCAAGCAATGTAATGAGACATGAAGAGAACTATTGTATTTGGAGCGATAGCTTAATAAGAGGATGCCCCCTCGAAGAGGCAAGTGAACAGGAGAGGATCCCTTCCATAATAGGCTACATTGTACGGTGTTGCCCTACCTCAAGGGTTTGATAGTAATAAATGAGATTTTGAATATTGTTCTTGTATATCTGTTGTGGTGCTTTTGTATTCAGTCTTTGGTTCTTAACATATTTTCATTATATCACTTGAGAAGAGGGAGAGAGAGGACCACAAAATACATTCCCAAAAGGAGAGGAAGGGGAACCACCTACAATAAAATGTTAGTATTCACCAAAAATGTGGAACTTCCTCATAATTTAGGCATACCCATGCTGGAGCAAGGAATGAGTCTATTGAGATGTCTTTTGTATGATACTAACAAAGTATAGTAAAATGGTGCTAGCTTTGAACTTGCTAAGTAATACACATTATCATGCAACATAACTGTTACAGAGAAATCCCCCTACGGGCAAGTGGATTCTCTCTTGGTCCCTAGACTCCTATGACCAAGACAGAAAAGTGCTTAATGTGGACACTGCCATTCATTTTCATGAAGCTAAACTATTCAAAGAAGAAGAAGGAAGAATGGTAAATATCTTTATCGACGTTCGTCCTTGCTTGATCCAGGCTGATCTTGATCTCCAAGCTCTTTAGAAAGTCATGTAACATAATGAGCAGCAACAACAAGACATACTTCATACTCTACCAATGATTAGCTTCATAATGAATCTATGAAAGAAACAAATTCATGAAACGTACACAAACTTTAAAGGAAACAGTCCAAGCATAGATTTATATTAATAAAAACAAAGTGAAATGCTTACAGCCATGGATGTAGGTGCAACAGCTTCACCAAGCTCTCTTTGTCTAGACCCTTGCTCAAGTAACCCACACACAAACTGATTGTGCTTCAATGATATCTCCCTTCCTTATGAGATCATAAGTTAGGTGCTTCTCTCTTTCTCTATCCCTTGCTTTCACCATGAGGAGGCCTCCTTATATAAGCTTTGAGAGGCCCAACCACTTTAGAGATTCTTGGGATAGGTTGAGGATCTTTCTCCATCAGTTGTGGATCCTCCCTAAGATCAAGCCTCGACCTCAGATTCGAATCCAACTAACTCCAGAGATGAAGTGGATTTTCCGTGATTTTCTTCAACAAACCAATTTTTGCTGAAAAGGCATAACACTCCCCCATAATGGTCCATAGAGTGTTTGGAACGATCCCCCAAAGAAGGTTAGGGAGCACTGACACTCCCTGACAGTGTATAGGGGAGCGTTGCCTCCCAAAAATTATTTTTGAGTAGTTTTTTCCATGGAAAAAGACTTGTACTCTTCATCAAATGATTTCTCCTCTTCAAAACCAGTCTTTTGAGGTGTCTTTTAAGTGTTCTTCGTAATGTTGTTCGATACGTGACATAGCTAAGATGAAAATATTGTATTTGCGACACTTGTGGTCAAAATGTGACACTTGCAACATTGGTAATGACGACAATTAGGTCATCATTATAATGAGTAATCTTGAGGTGTAATAAATTCCCCCCCAAAGTACGAAGTTAGAAGACGAGAATTGATGACTGAAGTACTTTGTAGATATTTTCGAGCAAGGGTATGGACGCAGAGAACTTGGAAGAAGCTGCACACAACCATCAAACAAATATTATGACATGTTTCAAACCCAAGGAAGGCATACCTATGCTTGAGTGATAAAGACTTCCAAGGTATGACTGACAACAAATACACTACGGATCCATAATCATACTGATTGAAGAGTATAGCCACCAAAGATACAATGTGGATCTATACTTCCATGACATGACCTAATCATAGCCACGAAAAATACACATTGAATCTATGAGATGAAAAGACATAGCCATGGACCAATACAAAGTGGATCTATGTAACAGTATGTGTGTCAATATTCAAGAGAAACTTCATTGCAACCTGGGCAAAGTACATGTCAGAGTGAAAACTCAACCCAGAATGGTGCACAAAGCGTTTGGAACGCTCCCCCAAAGAAGGCTAGGGAGTGTTAGCACTCCCTAACAGTGTATAGGGGAGCGTTGCCTCCCAAAAATTATTTTTGAGTAGTTTTTTCCATGGCAAAAGACTTGTACTCTTCATCAAATGATTTCTCCTCTTCAAAACCAGTATTTTGAGGTGTCTTTTAGTGTTCTTGGTAATGTCGTTCGAGACGCAACATAGGTAAGATGAAAGTATTGTATTTGCGACACTTGTGGTCAAAATGCGACACTTGCAACATTGGTAATGACGACAATTAGGTCATCATTGTAAAGAGTAATTTTAAGGTGTAACAATAACTTCCTATGACATCATTGTGTGGGAACAAGTATTGGGAGAGTTGAGGTCTTGAACAATGTGCAGAGTGGTCAACAATGCAAAGGAAATGGCACCAACCATAACAAATCAATCTTTAATAATAATCTTCAACATCGCCACATAGCATGGATCATCACCATGTGAATAAATGATTTAAAGTAGAGCATGGGATAAACTTAGCATGGATCATCACCATGTGAATAAATGAGTTAAAGTAGAGCATGGGATAAACTTATCAATTAACAATCAATAACAAAAATCACTATGGACCATGAGGAGTCTTGTCGATGAGGATAATGGGGACCGAGGTGTTGATATTATGGTAGTTGTGGGAGGTATTAACCTCCATGTGTAACCTTTGGCTAGAATAGAATATTCCGGAAGCAAGAGAAACCCTAAACATATATGTAAAAACCCTAGAAGACAAGTCGACTTAGTAAAAGAATTAATATTAAATTATTACCCTCCAGAAAGAGAAGTCGACCTAGACAAGTGACAAGGAGCACTATAAATAAATGGCGCTTGAGCTCATTTGTACAAACTCATCTCACTCTCTCTCTCTCTCTCAAGTATAGCGCAATTTTGGAGCTGCAACTACAAGAATGGAAGGTGAATCCTCTGGGGTGATTCTTGGTCTCTCTCTCTCTAGCACTATTTAGCCTAAGATATGCCCCTTATCTTTTAGTATATATTGGTGCTATTCTTGGTGACATTATTGGTGGTATTTTGATATTCTTCATTGTATTCTTGGTAAGTGCAACTGCAACTGCTGCAATTGAGTATTGTTCTTGTTCTGTGGCTTTGGAACTTTCTGTCTAGTGAGCTATCTTTGGAGAAAGATGCGCTCTCTTGGTTATCTATTGGTTCTAGTGTTGCTTCCATAATCATTCTATCTAGCAAAGGTTATGGTGCTCATGGGTGGCTGCGTGCCTATGGTTGGGTGACAATAGTGATATTGTTTATGGTAAAATGAGCACATCGAATATTTTAACACAAGGTACATGTATGATTCTCCTAAGTGTGAACAAATGTGTTGAAGTCGAACACGAGAAAAATCATTCATTCATAAGTCAATGAGGGTGGATCACTTTTGAATGCAAGGACACTTCTTAAAGGTAAAGGTAGGTCCCAAAGTACTGTAGACCCCTAAGTCTGACTCTCGAAGTAGATTGTGTTATGGTCAATAAGAGAAAACTCATCTAATCAGGAAAGACAATGGTGATTCCTTCCAATCAAAAGTAAGGGAAAATCATAATAGTATGAATATAACCACAACACTGAATATAGACTTGACTCGAGGAATGACAAAATAGTGAGTAACAAAGACTTCCCTTGACATCAAATATATAGTTGGTTGGTGGGGGTAAGGGCACAAACAACAATATCATGGATAGTTAAATCAATGGGGGATAGACTCAAGTTGCACTGATTGCATTGATAATCAAGTATACCAATGAAAAGGGTTTTGACACAAATAGTAGTGACGAACAAAACTTAAGACCACGATAACTCAATTGTTGACAATAGACTGAAATGAAAATGTTGTAATTAAGGGAAATATTGATAGATTTCCATTTCATACTCATAGAAAACATAGTGATTATCCTACTCCCCTTTTTGGGTTTTTGGTGTTTTATGATGTTTTTGTTTTTTGTAACAAATGGTAAAAAGAATCAATAAATCATAGATGGTACATAGAGGAGATGAGTTCATGTTTGCAAGTGATTGGTTCCACAGGGAACAAAATGAAAACAATAATAAGTACAAAAAAATATTTGACAAACCTGAGGGGTTAGCTCAACTAGTTGTTGCCATTGTTGGGAATTTCGATAGTTTCCTGCCAATAGGTTCCTAGTTGAATCCCCTAGGTTATATGCACTAAGATACATCAATGGGTTTAGTAGATATTCCATCCACGAATGTGTGGAAGCATCCACCATGTTCCTAGCAAATGTTTCCTTGGAAAAACAAAAATAAAATGGGCCACAAAATTAGGGAACATCCAAATATGTGCCTCAACTAATGGTGATGGTTTATAAATAGGTGTTATGGTAAAGACTAAGAGAAGCAAGTGAAAAGACAAAAGGTCAAATAAATGGATCGAATCCTTTGTGGAAATGGCCAAAAAGAGATGAGAAAGGAGAACATGGTTCACAATGCACATTCAATCTAAATGGTCTCTTGGTATTACAAAAAATTATTTGGATGGGGCCATAAGCAAAGTGGTACTATAAAAATGAAACCCATCATAAGAAATATCAATCATTGGATGCACACATAGGTAAAGAAGCATAAAGGGCTAACATACCAATGTCCAATGTCCAATGGGATGGATACCATGGAAAATTCAATACCAAAAGGTTTAGATGCAATGTTGTAGAGGGAAATCCTAGTCCTATATGTCAATTCAAGCATATATTTTACCGAGACAACCAAGATGAAGAGAATGGACCAATGACACCAACAGTTCTAGTCCAAGTTCTTGTATCTATGAAAAAACCACTTAAAAGACTTGTCAAATATTGTGTGAGCTTTAAAGATTGGAAGAATTGTTAAATAGGATCTAAGACTTATGCTTAGTGGAGGAGAGATTACACAAATGGTGGAAATGGTTACACAAGACATTTTCGAAGGAGGGGATGGAGGTGGTGGGATCAACGATGGAAATTTCCCACCCATGAAGGGAGTCAATGGGACAGAAAGGATAGAGGTCATCCCATGGACTGTTTAGGATGATCAGTGCTTCTATGCATTAGTCATTGGTAGGAAGATAATGGAAAAAGAGGGATGTGGATGAGAGTGAAAAATCTTGCATGGGGAGGAGGATGACTTAAACATTCTTGTAGGCCAAGAGAAAAAAGGGTAGACCTCTTACAAAGAAAACATGAAGGGGGTGTGATCATTCCTATGGGATAGGAAAACTAAAAAAAACATTCTAGTAGAAGGAAATGGAAATGTGTTCCATAATTCCCAAGGGTGTGGAAGTAAAGGCATGTCGACCAAGGGAAGGGAAAATGTGTTCTAGTAATTCTAAAGATATGGGGACAATTGCAATGTAAAGCGCACTCCAGTAAAATAATAGAGAAAAAAAATGATTTAAAAAGGTACTCTGACAAAGGGAAGGGGAAAATCTCTCCTTAATTCCTAACATTATAGAGGAAAACTAATCCAAGGGGTACTTGGTGAAGGAAAACAAAATCTTAGTGAAAGAACTCAGTCAAAGGAAAACATAGGCCAAGTGAAACAACTATGGCAAAGCACACAAAGGAAGGGGAAATGTGTTCTAGTGCTTCTAAAGGCACAAGCTTAATGGCATGTCATCCAAGGGAAAGGGGAATGGGTTCCAATGTCCCCACATATAAGGCCACGAGAGTACTCCAACAAAGGCAATCAAAGATGTGAAAGGCACTCCGACAAAGGTAAACAAATGCATAGTGAACGACACTTCCATAAAGGTAAACAATGACATTTCAATAGAAGGAAAATGAAGGCATGGTGAAAGGCACTCTAACAAAAAATCAAAGGTAAAAATAATCTAAAATGGGTACTCTGGCAAATGGAAGGGGAATTGTGTTCACGAGTCCCTAATATTACAAGCACAAAATAATCCAAGTCACACTATGGAAAATGCAAAGGGAGGCTAAGTGAAATCACTCTAACAAAGAAAACAAATAGAGGGCATGTTAAAGCACTTTGGTGAAGGTAGATGGAGGCTAAGTGAAAGCATTACAACAAAGCTAAACAAATGTTAAATGAAAGCACCCCGATCGATGAATGGGAAATTAGTTCTATTGCTTCCAAGGGCATGGGAGTAAGAACATGTTGGTCATGGAAGGGGAAATGTGTTATACTACTTCCAAAGGCATGAGGGCAAGGGAATGTCAGCTGAGATAAAGGGAGATGTGTTCCATCATTCCTACATATAAGGTGGCAAGAGCACTCTGAAAAACACAAGCAAAGGCAAAATGAAAGGCATCATGACAAAAGAATATGGAGGCTAAGTGAAAACACTCCTACAAATTCACATTGAGCGAGGAAGGGAAATGTGTTTTATATCTTTCGAAGTCAAGGGATAAGGTGTTAGCCTATGGTTTACCTTACCAATCACTAAGTCTAAATTGTCACCTATATTTGTATTATTAATTTATGATATTAGTAATATATCCTCAAGTGATGACTAATGAGTTAGTTAAGCTTGCCTAGCCTAGTCATCATGCATGATTTTAGGATCTAGAGCAAATCTCTCTATGAGGTGGCATCACCCATTAGTGATATAAAGGCATTGGCTAAAAGTTCTACCTTTTGGGTTTTCTGGGATGAATTGGCCGGAATCCGACGATGTAAATTTGGACAAAATCTCTATTTTCTGTTGTTTAAATTGCCTTTATGAATTCATAAATGGATTCAACGTGTTGAAAAATCCCTGGGGCACTCGGATTATACAAACTTAGCCACTCAAATCTGTAGATCTAACCATTCATCACCAGATTTCGAGCAAAATCAAATGGAAAAAATGGCCAGAAAACCCCCAAAAGGTAGAACGTTTAGACTACTGTGTACTATAAATATGTAACATTGGTGTGAATACTTAAGAGTTGGCTAGTGATCATTTTCTGTCATCTTTTTGTTCTTGTCTATATTTTATCAATTAATATCAAAGCTATGGTGAAGAAATGATGTTGGTGGAGGCTGATATAATATCATAGCACTTCTGTTCTTAGGACCTCACAATTCCAATAGTATTCTATGGAAGACCATTGAAGAGCCGATGATGAAGGTGCTCATTTGAGCATGAAGCAAAAGCATATGGAATCTTCACTAATGTGTAAAGTAGAATATGTACGCTGCTACACATCATTCACCAGTCGACAATTAGAAAGATAATTATTGTATGCACCAGTTGACCCTCGCCCATCACCACGACCTCCACACCCATCCAAAAATCTACGCAGATCCTCATCTTCAGATACCTGTTTTTTATGTATTGTATTTGAAAAAAAAAAAGTAGGATTGGATCCTGAAAACAACATAGTGAATGTTAATGGAGGGGCAATAGATAAGGCAAGATGAGAGCTTTCTACTATGTTTTGGATCTGATCTGTGATCTGGACAACCATTGATGCAAATCTTCCCAACAAAGAGATGAGGCATTTTTCAAAGGAGAATCCATGCACTGAGTGTGGTTTAATATAATACTGTGTTTTATGCCTTCATTGCTTTCTAGCATTGGAAGACTTCGTATTGGTTGATGTATACAAGTCAATATAGGGTGGAGGTCAACGATCTGAACATTTTGAAGTCAGATGGATGAAATCTGGATCAATGAGGCCGTGTGCAGACGTTATGTATTCTTCTCTTTCACTGCTCGTATTTCTGAGTATCAATGCTATTTGAGAATTGAAAGCCCTTGTATTTGCTCACTGTCAGTTTGAATGGGGTCGAATGACTGTAGAATGCATTTATGATTGGGAAATGAAAGTGATTCTACTTTTAAGTATAAGTAACTCCATGAAATCTCTGTTATTGTGAATCTTGTAGTTAACGTTCCAGTTCCCAGAAGATTTATTTGTTTCAAATCTTGATGAAGGGCGATTTCCGGGCGCAATGCCTTGTTAAATCGACAGTAAGATGGGTCTTAGAAAGCCGTTGATATACAATATAGATTTCTGTTATGTAATAGAATGTTTGAATATCTCCATCTATTTGGCAGAAGGTTGAACTCCCAATCGATCTGTAGATCAATGAAAGAGAAGTGGAAGTGAATGAAAACGCAATTGTTTTTATAAATGGACAGAATCGAGATTTATGATGTAGTCTGGAGATTTGAATATGGAAGTATAATGCGGATTTAAGTTCCCTTGCTCCCAATCAATGATCTCAATGGTGGAATATGGAAATTGATGCATAAGAATAGGCTTCATGTACAGAAAAACAAATACGCTACAGGAACGCCAAAGCACTACCGGATTCGCGGTTGACTAGGAATTTCAACTCAGGCCATCATTTCGCTGGATTCAATTGATGAGATTGTCATATATATGTTCTTCCTTGATCTCAGAACCCTCCAGTTACAATAAATTTGTCTCACAAAGACCAAACAATGCGTGCTCTGTCTCAGAACAGAACGTTGCCAACACAGTTTCAATATGCACATGTTTGATTTATTCATAT
>ML777660.1:863194-878547 GCA_009831015.1 Picea engelmannii | reverse complement strand
CCACTGACCAATTGATACCATGTATCTGATGGTTTTTGGATGACCATTAACCAATTTTGAAACTTTTAGGTGCCCAAAAACATCCCAATAATGTAATGTGTATGATTCAATTGCAACTCATTGAATCATAATTCTACCAAATTATTCCATCTACAGACTATAGTTTCCCATTTGGAAAATTTCATGCCCATCTAGAGTATTTGTTGTCGAAACTTTCGGTTTGACAACCATCTTCAATTCCATCATCAATTCCCCCCTTTGTCAGCTGAAAGGAGAGACTTCAAAGGGTTTCACGAACCATATATTCAGAGAGAACTTTCAGTGATGCACTGATTGTAGAGTGGTGATATTACATGTTCACAAACTAGCAGAAGACATCATATTCTTCTAGCTCAAATACTTGGAAAAATGATCAAATTGTTAAGCAATCAGGAAATGTTCAGATACTGTAGCTGTCCACTTTCATATCTCAGATCTCTTCTAGTTCATTTAACATGAACCATTCAACATCCATATTGGCGTTTTTTCAGGTAATTCTTCATTGAGGCTCATCTCAAGAGTTTCAGTATGAAGACTTGGAAATGATACCCGTTTGTTTATGCTTCATTGTTGGTATCATTGATCGAACTTATGATTGAGGGGGGAAATGTTAGCCCATGGATTATCTTACCATTCACTAAGTTTAAATTGTCATATATATTTGTATTATTCATTTAGGATATTAGTAATATATCCTCAAGTGATGACTAATGAGTTAGTTAAGATTGCCTAGCCTAGTCATCATGCATGATTTTAGGATCTAGAGAAAATCTCTCTATGAGGTGGAATCACCCATTAGTACTATAAATATGTAACATTGGTGTGAATAATTAAGAGTTGGCTAGTGATCCTTTCCCGTCATCTTGTTGTTATTGTCTATATTTTATCATAAGGGTGCACCACTTGGGGAAGGGAACATGTTCTCCATTGATTCCAAAGGCATGAAAGCAAGGGCATGTTGGCCAAGGGAAATGGAAATGTGTTCCATGATTCTCATAGATAAGGTGGCTAGAGCACTCTGACAAAGGAAAATATAGGAAAATTTAAAGGAACTTTGGAAAAGGTAAACATAGGCATGATGAAAGGAACTCTAGAAAAGAAAAATAAAAGCACAGTGAAAGGAACTCCAACAAATCCAAATAGAGGAATGGTAAAAGACACTCCAACAAAGCTAAATAGAGGCATGGAAAAAGGCACAATAGCAGAGGAAAACATTGGCATGGTGAAAGGAACACTGACAAAAGCAAAGAAGAGAAAAATAATATAAAAAGGGCATAAGGTAATCTAAATGGACTATTGGATAAGGAAGGAGAGTTAAGCTCCATAGTTCCCAATCACAAGGAGGGGACTTGATAAGTATACCATTATATGGTGAAAGAGGGTGGCTCAAGGGCCCTTATATTTAATAATAATCGATCAACCTCTAAGATTGATTTGACATAAGGTGATTCAAACTACAAATTCTAGTGCTTTGTGGGAGCATAGGTGGTATAGATGGTGGAAGTGTTTACAATGATTAACTCCTCAAAAATTCGACCTCAATAGAATGTGATAGCTCTAGCACATGGAGGGCATACTCGTCCATGTATGGTGGGGAGGTGTAGTAGGCAATGGGCCTCTAGAAGTGGATGGGGTTCCCTCATGTTGAGGCGATTCTCATGTGGCAATGGGGTAGAGGTTTTGGAGGCATAGGTCACTCAAGTGGTGAGTACTGCAATAATCAAAGTTTGTGGAATTTCAATATTGACAGCATTGGGTTTTTTTCTTCATGTAACATATCTTGGGGAAACCACCCGAGCACTTCCCCTCATTTCGAGGATGTTACCAAATGTAAACCATGTATTCTTGAAGTCATGAGATGAGGTAAAAAACTCATGAATAGATCATATATAGTTCATCAAAAATCGGCTCACTAAGAGAAAACATGTCACAAAGTGGGATTTGAACCTAGGTGGGAAGTGTAACAACCTTTCCTCACAAACACACAAGCTATACCTAATTGAAAAAAATAGTGGGGTTATGTTGAGGGGTAGGTAGTTGCAAAGAAGTAGAGGAAGCATCATTGGATGCAAAGGAGTGTCAATCCAACTCACAAAACTTGGGGAGTTTCAAATAATACTGAGTATAATGACCTACTACTCCTTTAGATTGCACAAGGGTGGTTAGTCTTGATTATGTTACTCATTATTTCCCTAGGTTGTGAGATAAATTGTTTGGTAGAGGGTTCATGTTGAGGGAGGGGTGGTTGTGAGGTAGAAGATGGAGTGTCACCGTAATTCTCTCCTTTATGACAATTGAGTGAGCATAGTTGAAAAACATCATAAATTAGTTATAACTCATACAGCACAATCAATTGCAGTTTCCATGAGATATTTATGTGTTATCAAGCAATGTATAATCATCAAAGGACCATTCTCATGAATAATTGGTGCATACACAGACCCACTCGGCCCTCCGGTCGACATCTGCTTCACAGGATCGTTCTTTATCTCTCTTTGAGTTGAAGCGGCTCCTTCGGATTCCTTGCTGGAATCTGCTATTACCGATCCATAGGTCCTTTTCGGAACCCCTCTATACACATAGTACAAGGTGCGAGTTCCATCTTCTCCATGAAACCACCGTGCTATGACCAAGGTCCAATTTCAATAGTGCTTGTCGCAACTCGCAATATCGCGAGTTCGCGACTCGAACCTCCCGACTCTCCCTTTTCAAAGTCGCGATACCCGAGATCGAGGAATGGGTACAGTTTCCTTTCCTATCAGCACCCTCCATGCATGACCACTGGCTAGGCTAATGCTAACTCCTCTCGCTTCTCACCACTTCATGAGTTCAAAGTTTGAACTCCCATGCTCTTGTCTCACGAATCCCCGAGACGCAAGAAGTCAACGGGGTGTTGAATCCCTTCACCAAGCGACGTGTGCCCGCTTGTCTGTCACATGGGCCCCACCTTGTACTCTTGTCGCATGTCTCTTCCGTGCCTCGTCTCTCAACACTTCATCACTTCTGAAGTCGAAAGTGACTCCTCTCAACTTCCGAAACCCCGAGCGTGCAATAGGCAATGGGGCTCCAATCCAACGGTCCTCCCTTGACCTGGAACCAACGGTGATCTCTGCTCCTCGCGATTTTGCCACTCGCGAATTGGAGCACCCAATATTTGGGCTCTCACCCTATGAACTTCTGAGTTCATGAGATCCTCGATCTCTGCCACCTGTCCTCCTCCGATGGACGGTCCCGATCTTCTCGCAACTTCGTTGCTCACGAAGTCGAAGGAATTCCTTCTCTGGCCTCCGATGTCTGAATCCCCGATATGGGTGATCTCACGACACGTGTCCTCCTCCAAATGGATGGCTCATATCTAATTCACTCTTTCGCTAGTTCTGAGGTCGAGCACCTGGACTCTCATCTGCCGAACCTCCAAACTCCCCAATGTCGATATCCTGATACAACCCTCTTGGGAATTTTGCTTCCACCTACGAGGTTTAAACCTTGAGCTCATGGACCCGAATCCACGGTCCAAACCTCTTTTCCTCAGCCTAATATGATGGTTGTTGTTGCTCCTCCCAAGCTTCTGTGTTTTCTCCCCAGCCTTGGAAGAATTTCCAAAAATCCAAAGGACTCGACCTTTGTCTTCTTTGCCCGTGAACTCTTGCGAATTGAGCTCTCACCTACGTGCATATGAACGTTGTCCCTTCTGATCTTTTCTCCTAAATCCTTGAAGGATTCTAACTTCTATGCTCCCACAGAGTCTTCACGCACCCCAGGTGTTATCTCTTCTGAGCTTCTCTGTAGCTTCAGACCTTAAGGAATAAGATCCTTCTCCCTTTCTCCTGCAGATGGAGAATTCAGAAGCCTTTCTGGCTATCCTTTCCTCAAGCAACTCCTTTCTTAGTGCTCAGGGTGTTCAACAACCCTGCGAAGATTCTTCAGTGGATTATTCCTTCCAATTACAGAAATTGACAGAGTTCTCTTCTTCTATGTACCTACCTGCACACTATCTCAATGCCCTCTTGGCAGAGTGTCAAGAATCCTCAGTGATTCTGACTTCTTAAGAGCTCATAGAAGAGTTCTTCTTCATGAATCACTGTGCATATGCTCAATGCCCACTTGGCAGATCCTCTTACGGAACTCCTCAGAGCTTCCACCTTCTTCTGAACTCAAAAGAATCCCTCTATGTACTCTGGCGCTTAATCCATGCCCACCTGGCAGAGTATCAAGAATCCTTCAGTGGTTCTTGCTTCTTACAAACTCACGGTTGAGTTCTCCTTTCATGCACTTCTTGCACTTGCTTAATGCCCTCCTGGCAGAGATTTGCATAACTCACAACATAAGTTTTGTCTGCGACTATGTTCTCATATACAGCCTCACCTCCTGAGGTATTCAGCAACCTCACGACCTTCTTCGAGTTGTTGACTTCAGTTCTTGTGCCACAGCACATCTTTTTCTGAACCCGCAGAATTCGAAAATGCACCCTCTGTGCACGGCTATCAGAACCCGCAACGTTCTGTCACACCCTCCTGGTGTGAATCCTCAAAGACATCTCAAGTTTTGAAATCAAACAGAACCCCTGTAAATGCCTAACATACATCTACAGCATAAAGAACACAACATAAACATGAACACTCAACAGACATCAACATAACACAGACAATATGTAGGAAAAAGAGTTGTTTGTATTAAAATGGCGAATGCCTGTTCTTTACATGGGTGTTCTCGAGCTCTCCCTTGCTCTATCCTCCCTATGCTAACTCAAAAATGAGATCTGTCTTGATCTTTTACCATGAGGGGCTCTTAGAGCTCTTCCCTCCAAACCTCAACTACCCTATTAATTTACATTCAATGGTTGTCTAGTCCGCAGATCGGATCTAGATCGCAGCCTTACAAAAAATTTAAGGCCTATCTTAACTACAGCCTGCGCAAAGGCACGGCTTCCCAGCTCAACAACTTAAACATTAAATTACATTCAATTTCAAACTTTAAATGAGGTTGCGCCTCTCTTCTCGTTGAATGCACGCGATTTGAAATCTGCTGACGTGGCTGGATGACGTTGGAGTGATGCTCCTACATCATACTCCTCAGCTGAAAAAATCATGAGCTCCTGCTCATGAGCTTCCCATCTCATCTATGGAAATCCTCCTGGATCCCAAATCATCCTTTGGAGTTGTTTCCTCGCTCCACTTCCTTGTTGTTGCTGCTGCTGATGTTTCCTTTCTTCTGCTCAACCTCTCCTTGCTGGAAGTCTCTGCTGACTTGATCATCAGCCTTCTGATGTCTTTGATCTCCTCATCCAGCTGTTGCAATGGCTGTTCTTGTTCATGCAGTCTCCTCAGCTGCAAAATTTTTTGGCACATGGGCAGATCACTGTGATCTCCCATGCTTTCTTCATCTTCTTCTCTTGTGGCACTAAGTGTCCACTCTGTTGTAGACTTCAGCTCTGCAGTCTCCTTTTGAATGACCTGTTGTTCAGTCATCGTCCATGACAACTCATCTTCTGCGATTTCTCTTGTTGGCTCTGGATTGTTCAGCCAATCCTCCAACATCTCTAGCTCCATCTCCCATGGAGTAATCAATCCGCCTGCCTGCTCTTTGGCTTCTTTTGTTGTTGGCTTCAGTGCTGCAGTTTCCTTCTTTTCATCTTCATAGCCGAAGTCATTGAGCCATTCCTCAGAATGTTCATTCTCTTTTTCTTCTTGGGCAGCTTCCAAAGTTTGCTCCAATGCTTCCTTCCCGACAGTCTCAACTAGTTTTCCTCCTATTGTTGTTGCATCTGCAACACAGATTTCTGCCTCCTCTTGGGTAAACGGCAGGAATATTCCAATTCCCCCAATCATTAGAAGACTCGTCTGATCTTCCTCTCGGATGGTGAAAGTTTTTAACTTGCCATCATCTTCATTTACATGGCTTGGAAAACCACATGAATCTTCCTCCTCTGTCAGCTGCATCTGTTGATCCAAACTCTTCTCTGAGCCCACCTGCTCTATCAACTCCTTTAGTTGATTCAAATCCATCTCTGAGATCAACTACTCATCCCTGCCCACCTAGCAATATGGGATTTCCCTGCTGCCCTCCTAGCAGTCTGTGGAATCAACTGATCCCATCTCTATTTCCTTACCTACCTGGCAATATGGAAACCTTCTGCTGCCCTCCTAGCAGTCCTTGAGATCCCGCAGTGATCTCGATTCTTTGCCCACCTGGCAATTAGGAATTTTTGGGCTGCCCTCCTAGCAGTCCTTGAGATCTCCAGCTGATACCAATTCATCTTCTTCATCACTGAGACCTCTCCCAGTCTCTGGTTCACATATCTAAACCCTTTTCTCTAGTCTGTTGAGGTTTTCAGTAGGCCTCAACCACCATTTTAACAGCTTACACTGTCTTTTAGCCATCTCACTGTCTATCCACCCTCGTGGAAAATATGTTGCTGTCACTTTTCACCCCTGAGTGTTCCATATTCTCCTACAATCCTGCTGACTGTCTTTTTGATTGCTGCCTACCTGCAAACAATCCTTACAGAGTTTCAGAACTCTGTCTTCTTCCTTTACCTTCTATTTGCTTCAGAATTGAGATGTTTTGGCTTGTCTATCTTATTGCATATGGTTGAGGTATGTTCCATGGTTATCTCTTTCTGTTATTTGCTGCATACACACATATAGACACATCTAAAAGGTAGATCAACAAAGTGTTTGACAAAATATCTCACTTAGAAAAAGTTTTAAAAAGACACCAAAACAGTGGTGATCCTTGCATAATGGCTTGGGATCATTACAGTGGTATCAAAGCTTAAATCCTGCAAACCTAAGGGGTCTTTCATAGGGATAAATGGATTTTTGGAAGGAAATGGAGATTGTTAACAGGATTGAGGAGTGTGTGAGGGAATATGAAAGCATCAATAATTTCAAAGGGATCATAACATTCAAATGGTTCTTATCCTATAAAAATCCTAGTTGGAATAAGAAGAAGATTGCACATTGGCTCAAGAAGAGGGAGGAAATCAGAGCAACCCTTTGGGGTAACCACACGCCCATTAGAAATCCCACACCCATTAGGAGCACGCAGCTTTGCTACAGTTGCAAGGTGCCTTGGGAACCAAATCATAGGTGTAGGGGTAAGGGTAAGAAGCACACTATTGAGGCGCACCATGACAGTGATGATGGGGTGTGTGTGGATGGAGCGACAGATGTTAATTCAAAGCAGTCGGATGATGACAATGACTCTTGCACATGGGCTAGTGATAGTGACTCTATCTCAGAGGATAGTGATGATGAGTCTTGCACAGGGGCTAGTGATGCTTGCATGCTTGAGGAGGATGATGACCCTTGTGTAGTGGATAGGCAACTGGATGGACAGGACGATAACACTAGTGTCTCAGCAGACATATCACATACCATTGATGACCTTACGCCTCAGCAGAGTGGTGACACTAGTGAGGAGTCACACATGTTAGCACTTAGAGATGATGAGCTACCTATGAGGGTCGTGACACATTTGTCACCCTTTCAGACACCCATGATAGCCACGTCACATGAGGAGATCAGTAGCACGTCAGATGTGATGGATGAGCCTATTGCGAGGGTTTCACACCATGGACATGTAGATCCACCGATCCAAGAGGAGATACAGGGAGTACAGAAAGGGGACCTTACACATACAGATCAACTAGAGGATATTGAGTCACAGTTATTAGAGACTCCATTAGTTGAGAAGATTGCAGAGGTTGACAGGTTGATGGAGCATTTACTTCCAGGATCGGCCTGTAGTGATAAGGATGAACTCATTAGCAGTCAGGATGACCATAGCATGTGTCTGGACACAACTATATGGGATCCAGGCACAGATGATAGTAGTAGGTTGAGTGCACAGAAGGATACAACTGCTCACACTGGATACAGTATGACTCATAGGGAGCTAGCAGTTGAGGATGATGTGCAGTTATGTATGGGCAGATCTAGTGGCACAATAGATAGCAGGCAGTCCAACATTTTATCTTCTGCAGAGAGTGTTGTTAGCGATGGCACTAGCAGCGAGAGGCATGCGGGGGTACCTCAACATGACCATGATCGGGAGCCACACCACTTAGCAGCACAGTTGAGAGCCAGTGAGGCTATGATCATGGCAACCGCCAAGCACATTGATGACATGCAGGCACTGATGGCCGATTGTTGTTGGAGGGCATACATGGCACATGATAGCCTATATGAGGCATTTTCCATAGGTGAGTTTCACACTCTCTTAGAGAGAATGTCTGTGATGAGGTCAGACTTCCATTAGTTGTTGACAGACAGGGACTACCTACTGGTGATGAGCGAGATGTATTGCTGAGCCTTGAGGGAGCAGGTGTTGGAGATGGTCCGACTCACTCGGGATTTGGAGAGCACTCGAGGATTCTTGGGAGGCACACAGACAGCCCCTCAAGATTCAGAGTCTAGATTAGATGAGTCTCTTGAGGAGATTCGTCGGAGATTCACTTCATCTGTCCCAGTGGACACTCAAATTTATCATTCGGTCACATTGTTAGGAGATATTGATGATCTAGTAGGGGAGCATCAGATGATGGATGACACTTCCATTTTTCTTCCAAGAATGGTTGGCCTCCATGTAGAGGTTGATCCAGCTGTACGCCCAGGATCCGTGATGCAACATGAGTTTGCGGCAGATGACAGGAGTATGTCGAAGCATACAGTGATGAGTGATAGTTCACAGAGACATGCTGAGATGTATGGTGGGATTCAGAAGGGTGTACTTACTTGCATGGAGGAGACACACTTAGGGGAGTATGCATATTTCACTCTTTTGCAGCAGCCCATAGTTATGATTGAGCACCTTCACCAGATCAGCAGTCACATGAGGAGAGATAGACAGTGGCTGAGAGCATGGAGAGTGCCTAGGCGGAGGCCACCTGACATGAGTACCTCTACGACATCCATCCAGAGAGAGAGGGATCATCATAGGCAGCCAGTTGAGACTTGGTGTGTGAGAGAGAGCAACATGGGGCAAGTGGTAGCAGATGAGCACATAGGGCTTATGGTAGTGATTAGCCTCAGGCGGGAGCAGTTAGAGGAGATTGGAAGTGATAAACTTCCAAGTTTTCCATGGGACCCAGGAGTCCATTTTGTTAGCACGATGTTCATGTTGACCCAGGTTGCACCAGAGAGCCACACACTCCACCTTCGTTTGGTTTGGAGTGGGTCTGCAGGTACTTGTCCTATGGGGCGAGACCATTCCTTCCACTTGATCATCAGGATAGGGCATAGAGATGTTTGGACATGTACTTCTTCTACAGAGATGCCCTTACAAATACAGTTTCTAGACAACAGGTTCGGTGGTCACAGGTATTTCAGCTGGAGGACCCAGGAGAGGAGGGTTCAGGATGTATGCAGGGGGCAGACAGTCATGGTCAGAGTAGTGAAATGTTAGCATGAGGATCTTCGACATAGGTTAGCATGGGACCTAGGGACTGCAGGATTGAGCAGTTCATTGACCGACAGGGGAGAGTGGACCATTGCAGGGGAAATTTATTCTAACTTTCCATGATCTTCAGTGTCGAGAGGAGCGCATCGCTTGCGGGTGCCTCACGGAGGTCTTGCATCACCTCGGTCGGACATCAACATGTGCAATTGATGGAGGCCGTGTGGATCTTGGTAGAGATTTGGAGGATGGACTCATTTCGAGATGAGGCCATGTGTCATATGCAGGAGGTTCATAGGGTTGATATCTTCCAGGACTGTTCTTCACAGAGTATTGCAGTTCACTTCCTGATATTGGATCCAGGGGGTGGAGTGTGCTATTGTTCATCGTTGGATGGGTTCTACTATGTATCCCACAGGTGGACATGGGATCCTGGTATTTTACTTCGAGGGATTTGGGTATTGCTTGAGGACAAGCAATTTTCTAGCAGGGAGGACTGTAATGTCCCCACTTTGGGACATCATCACAGGGCAAAGATTTATGATGACTAGAGTAGCCAAATGGATGCTAGAGTGAGTACAGGGGTATTTGAGAGGCATTGTGGGGTCCATCTTGCATTGATGATCATATTCCATCATTATGAGCCATTCCGCACAGGTTGGCTTTGGTTTCGTTGCATTCCGATGATTTCCATGATTTTGACTATTTTGAGCTATAAGTCAGTGGAATTCACTGAAGAGGTCATTTTGGGCACATTACTTGGAGAAACCTCTCAGTGTAATAGCTCATTGGAATCGGGAGGAGAAACACTACAGGATGGGATGGCCAGAAGTGACTTTCAGTGGCCAGGGAAGCCACAAGGAGAGATAAGGAGCTTTTCAAAGGTAAAAAGGTTAATTAATTAATTAAAGTGATTTAATTAATTAATTAATTATTAATAAAATGAAAGTCACTTTGGAGGGACAAGGTGAGCCAAAAGTATAAAGGAAATGCAAGGGCCTCTTCTCATTCATTCATGTATGATCTTGTTTTGATTTTTGGCTTCTAGCTAGTGAGCCCAATATTAGGGGTTTTGAGGGTTTTGACATAACAAACCCTAGAGGACGATTCGGTGGTGAAAGATTCCACCTATCTTGTCCAAAGCTTGGTATCGGAGATGAAATACTCTCCCACACGATTCTAGTTCCAGATCTTCTCAGTTGCAGGAGGATTCTACATCAGTTTCATGTGCAGATAGAGAGAGGGCGCACCAGTTGAGGGATTCCAGCAAGAGGGGCACACCATCTTTGGAGAGAGATTCGTTGTAGGAAATTAGCAGGGCCATTGAGGATTCTATCACTTGGGTTTTCATTGCAGGGCCTTGTACATAAGATCTAGTGCTTTCTGAGACAGTTTTATGGCTCAGATTATTTCTTGAGCAGTGGGGCGAATTGAAGAGAAGGAGGGCGTTTTTGAGATCCAGATCTAGTCCGTTTGGAGGGGTTACACTTTAGATCTTACGCGAAGACTTTACCTAGTGACTTGCAGTGTCCCGATCTATATTTCTGGAGAGTTTCAGAGCATTTGGAGGCCTCCTTCAGCAGGGCCGAATTATCTAGGGTTTCAGTCATCCAGTGGGGCACACCATTCAGTGGGAGATTTCAGATCTACAGAGATTGAGAGGGATCTTGGAGATTCGGTCACTTGGGTTGTTCTTACCATCACACAATCTATCAGTTGGCATATTTATTAGGGTGATTGGACACTTTTGGTAGCAGGGTCGAATTATCTACGGTTTCAGTCATCCAGTGGGGCACACCATTTAGTGGGGGATTTCAGATCTACAGAGATTGAGAGGGATCTTGGAGATTCGGTCACCTAGGTTGTTCTTACCATCACCCGATCTATCAATTGGCATACTTATTAGGGTGATTGGACACTTTTGGCAACATGACCGATTTATTGAGGGTTTCATCCTTCTATTGGAGCGTGGCATTCTTCAGCTGGAGAGTTTGGCTTTCAAATCTGCTTGTATTGATCTTCATTTCTCATTCAGCCTTTGGAGGCATCTTTTGTATTAGCAGGGGCATTTTGTAGCAGCTCTTATCTATTGTCTATCTTCTTGGCCATCTGTTGAACATTCCAGATCGACATCTTCATTGTAGCAGGTTTCTCTATTTTATGAATAAATAAGAATTGAGATGTTTTGGCTTGTCTATCTTATTGCATATGGTTGAGGTATGTTCCATGGTTATCTCTTTTTGTTATTTTTTGCATACACACATATAAACACATCTAAAAGGTAGATCAGCAAAGTGTTTGACGAAATACCTCACTCAGAAAAAGTTTTAAAAAGACACCAAAACAGTGGTGATCCTTGCATAATGGCTTGGGATCATTACAGTGGTATCAGAGCTTAAAACCTGGAAACCTGAGGGGTCTTTCATAGGGATAAATGGATTTTTGGAAGAAAATGGAGATTGTTAACAGGATTGAGGAGTGTGAGAGGGAATATGAAAGCCTCAATAATTTCAAAGGGATCATAACATTCCAATGGTTCCTATCCTATAAAAATCCTAGTTGGAACAAGAAGAAGATTGCACGTTGGCTCAAGAAGAGGGAGGAAATCAGAGCAGCCCTTTGGGGTAACCCCACGCCCATTAGAAATCACACACCCATTAGGATCATGCAACTTTGCTACAGTTGCAAGGTGCCTTGGGAACCAGATCATATGTGTAGGGGTAAGGGTAATAAACACACTATTGAGGCACACCATGATAGTGATGATGGGGTGTGTGTCGATGGAGTGATGGATGTTAATTCAAAGCAGTCGGATGATGACAGTGACTCTTGCACAGGGGCTAGTGATAGTGACTCTACCTTAGAGGATAGTGATGATGAGTCTTGCACAGGGGCTAGTGATGCTTGCACGCTTGAGGAGGATGATTACCCTTGTGTAGTGGATAGGCAGCTGGATGGACAGGACGATAGCACTAGTGTCTCAGCAGACATATCACATACCATTGATGACCTTACGCCTCAGTAGAGTGGTGACACTAGTGAGGAGTCACACATGTTAGCACTTAGAGATGATGAACTACCTATGAGGGCTGTGACACATTTGTCACCCTTTCAGACACCCATGATAGCCACGTCACATGAGGAGATCAGTGGCACGTCAGATGTGATGGATGAGCCTATTGTGAGGGTTGCACACCATGGACATGTATATCCACTGATCCAGGAGGAGATAAAGGGAGTATAGACAGGGGACCTTACACATACAGATCAACTAGAGGAGATTGAGTCACAGTTATTAGAGACTCCATTAGTTGAGCAGATTGCAGAGGTTGACAGGTTGATGGAGCATTTACTTCCAGGATTGGCCTGCAGTGATAAGGATGCACTCTTTAGAAATAAGGATGACCATAGCATGTGTTTGGACACAGCTATATGGGATCCAGGCATAGATGATAGTAGCAGGTTGAGTGGACAGGACGATACAACTGCTCACACTGGATACAGTATGACTCAACTGTATCCAGTAGATAGCAGGCAGTCCAACATTTTATCTTCTACAAAGAGTGTTGTTAGTGATGGCACTAGCAGTGAGAGGCATGAGGGGGTACCTCAACATGACCATGATTAGGAGCCACACCACTTAGCAACACAGTTGAGAACCAGTGAGGCTATGATCATGGCAGCCGCCAGGCACATTGATGACATGCAGACACTTATGGCCGATTGTTGTTGGAGGGCATCCATGGCACATGATAGCCTATATGAGGCATTTTCCATAGGTGACTTTCACACTCTCTTAGAGAGAATGTCTGTGATGAAGTCAGACTTCCATTAGTTGTTGACAGACAGGGACTACCTACTGGTGATGAGCGAGATGTATTACCGAGCCTTGAGGGAGCAGGTGTTGGAGATGGTCTGACTCACTCGGGAGTTGGAGAGCACTCGAGTATTCTTGGGAGGCACACAGACAGCCCCTCAAGATTCAGAGTCTAGATTAGATGAGTCTCTTGAGGAGATTCGTTGGAGATTCACTTCATCTGTCCTAGTGGACACTCAGATTTATCATTCAGTCACATTGTTAGGAGATATTGATGATCTAACAGGGGAGCATCAGATTATGGATGACACTTCCATTTGTCTTCCAGGAGTGGTTGGCCTCCATGTAGAGGTTGATCCAGCCATACGCCCAGGATCTGTGATTCAACATGAGTTTGCAGAAGATGACAGGAGTATGTTGGAGCATATAGTGATGAGTGATAGTTCACAGAGACATGCTGAGATGTATGGTGGGATTCAGAGGGGTGTACTGACTTGCATGGAGGAGACACACTTAGGGGAGTATGTATATTTCACTCTTTTGCATCAGCCCATAGTTATGATTGAGCACCTTCACTAGATCAGTAGTCACATGAGGAGAGATAGACAGTGGCTGAGAGCATGGAGAGTACCTAGGCCAAGGCCACCTGACATGAGTACCTCTACGACATCCAGCCAGAGAGAGAGGGATCATCATAGGAAGCCAGTTGATACTTGGTGTGTGAGAGAGAGCAGCATGGGGCAAGTGGTAGCACATGATCACATAGGGCTTATGGTAGTGATTAGCTTCACACGGGAGTAGTTATAGGAGATTGGAAGTGATAAAATTCCAAGTTTTCCATGGGACCCAGGAGTCCATTTTGTTAGCACGATGTTCATGTTGACCCAGGTTGCACCAGAGAGCCACACACTCCACCTTGGTTTGGTTTGGAGTGGGTCTGCAGGTACTTGTCCTATGGGGCGAGACCATTCCTTCCACTTGATCATCATGATAGGGCATAGAGATGTTTGGACATGTACTTCTTCTACAGAGATTCCCTTACAGATACAGTTTCTGGACAGCAGGTCCGGTGGTCACAGGTATTTCAGCTGGAGGACCCAGGAGAGGAGGGTTCAGGATGTATGCAGGGGGCAGACAGTCATGGTCAGAGTAGTACAGTGTCAGCATGAGCATCTTCGACAGAGGTTAGCATGGGACCTAGGGACTGCAGGATTGAGCAGTTCATTGACCGACAGGGGAGAGTGAACCATTGTAGGGGAAAGTTATTCTAACTTTCCATTGATCTTCAGTGTCGAGAGGAGCACATCGCTTGCGGGTGCCTCACGGAGGTCTTGCATCACCTCAGTCAGACATCAGCATGTGCAGTTGATGGAGGCCATGTGGATCTTGGTAGATATTTGGAGGATGGACTCATTTCGAGATGAGGCCATGTGTCATATGCAGGAGGTTCACAGGGTTGATATCTTCCATGACTGTTCTTCACAGAGTATTGTAGTTCACTTCCTGATATGGGATCCAGGGGGTGGAGTGTGCTATTGTTCATCGTTGAATGGGTTCTACTATGTATCCCATAGGTGGACATGGGATCCTGGTATTTTACTTCGAGGGATTTGGGTATTGCTTGAGGACATGCAATTTTCTAGCAGGGAGGACTGTAATATCCCCACTTTGGGACATCATCACAGGGCATAGATTAATGATGACCAGAGTAGCCAAATGGATGCTAGAGCGAGTACAAGGGTATTTGAGAGGCATTGTGGGGTCCAGCTTGCATTGATGATCATATTCCATTGTTATGAGCCATTCCGCACAGGTTGGCTTTGGTTTCGTTGCATTCCAATGATTTCCATGATTTTGACTATTTTGAGCTATAAGTCAATGTAATTCACTAAAGAGGTCATTTTGGGCACATTACTTGGAGGAACCTCTCAGTGTAATAGCTCATTGGAATCGGGGGGAGCAACACTATAGGATGGGATGGCTAGAAGTGACTTTCAGTGGCCAGGGAAGCCACAAGGAGAGATAAGGAGCTTTTCAAAGGTAAAAAGGTTAATTAATTAATTAAAGTGATTTAATTAATTAATTAAATATTAATAAA
>ML777660.1:817349-848319 GCA_009831015.1 Picea engelmannii | reverse complement strand
ACCCGATCTATCATTTGGCATATTTATTAGGGTGATTGGACACTTTTGGCAACAGGGCCGATTTATTGAGGGTTTCATCCTTCTATTGGAGCGTGGCATTCTTCAGCTGGAGAGTTTGGCATTCAAATCTGCTTGTATTGATCTTCATTTCTCATTCAGCCTTTGGAGGCATCTTTTGTATTAGCAAGAGCATTTTTTAGAAGCTCTTATCTATTGTCTATCTTCTTGGCCATTTGTTGAACATTCCAGATCGACATCTTCATTGTAGCAGGTTTCTCTATTTTATGAATAAAGAAGAATTGAGATGTTTTGGCTTGTCTATCTTATTGCATATGGTTGAGGTATGTTCCATGGTTATCTCTTTCTGTTATTTTCTACATACACACATATAAACACATCTAAAAGGTAGATCAGCAAAGTGTTTGACGAAATACCTCACTCAGAAAAAGTTTTAAAAAGACACCAAAACAGTGGTGATCCTTGCATAATGGCTTGGGATCATTACACCATGGACTAAATATTTATGACAATTCAAACATACCCTTTACTTGTTACCATCATCATGAAGCTAATATAAGCTTTGTAAAGTGGAATTATTGACATGATAAAGCCTTTATAAATGCATGAGATAGTTTCATATATATGTGTAATATATATAAAACCAGGTTCTCCACCCATCATAACTTATCTTTATTGCAAGTGCATATCAAACTCATAGTTCATATGCCTTGAGATTTTTAAACACACAAAAGAAAAATGACTTGTGTTTAATATGCAATCATGGAATAGTATGATGCACATAGCTTTCATATACTATTTCAACAATCTGAAAGAACAACATGAGGAAACCATCACTGTTATGTATCAAACTAAAGCACATCCAACCATCGAATCATGTTAAGAATCATGACTTTTATACTTTCATCAGAATACCATTCATGTCAATATGTATGTATGTTTTGGAAAAACAAACTTTTATATGTTTTCTTCTATGGGACCCCACCTATTAATATTATATCATAGTATAAGTAAATAGGCCTTGCAATCATTTGTATGCTTTTATAATAAGTGATGAGATTTCGAGTCAACACCACATTTCCTCCATTCATGTTGCTTTGCCATCTTGATCGAGTGCTTGTCTTCCCTAGTGGCCATCCACATAGGATTTTGTTGTTTACATATTCACAGAGAGAGACTAAGTGGTTAAGGAGGGTAAAGAACCCTCACACAAAGATATTTGGGATGCACTTTCTACAATCTACTCTTTTACGTTCGTTTTTTCCAATAATTTTTTTTTTTGTATTTGATGTTTTAAAGGGGAAACCAAAATACACATTGACTAGATGTTACACATTATTTTGGTCACCCCGGTGATGTCTCTATGGTTATGTGTTTAGACTCTCAAAAGGATATTTTGCTTGATAAAATTAACTTCTTTATTCCTCCACAAGACTTGTTTTTAGAATGAGTCTGCAGGCTGCATGTATTACACAATACGAAAATCCTTGATTTTCGCAGGCTGCTATATAGCTGGCTCGCAGGATTTCCATAGTCTTCTATATATGTAGAGTGCGACGATGCTTGAAAGATAAAAGAAGAAAGGAGTTCACAAAGTCTCTAGAAGGAGAGTCTTATAGAATGTGAGGTGGCGCCCATATGGTTTCGATCCTACTGGTTTCTCTGATTTGGTGGGATCATCCTCATCCCTTTAACCACTTCAACTTCTCCTATATAATGATGGGTTTCCCATGGAAAAGGTGAAGTAAGATTGAGCAAAGAATTGATGAAAGAATAGGTTGAAGACTGCGTGAGGAATCCTGTTTCTATTGATGCTTGAGGTCTCCATTTTCCCACCAAGCTATTATGGATCATCTTCATACAGATTTGGAGCAAGTGTGTGTGTGTGTGTGCTAGAACGTAGAACCACCAAAAGGGAACTTGTGACATCAAGGAAATTTGGTTGTGTCTTCTACTTTTACTTAATATAATACAGTGGCATGTCTCTTTCCCATAAAATCACTCTTATTTTATTACATGAATCCTTTATCACATGTTTAAGTCTTCATTGAATATACTATTGTTGCTTTCAGTTTGGTTGCTTTGTGTTATCACGGATCTGATTTCACAAGAGCACCAGAACGAAGCAGGGACAACAAAGAAATAAGGAAGCGATATTTAAAGGTATGTCACTCATTCCTTCTTTGATGGTATATTCAATGATTGTAACTTAGGGAAAGCGTCATGTCCTGTCCTTTTTTGTTCTAGATCTAGGTGGATCTAGGGAGATTAGTTCATGTTCGCATTTACTGATTTATCTTATAACACTATACTTTTGGCTTGGTTCCAAGTTTCCATAATGTTTTCAAACCTAGAACTAAGACATATATTTTCTTCTTTCAACATAAATCAAAACCAAGATCACAACAATTAATATTCAATATGAAAACATAGTTGTCTTGAATTCGCGACGTTGGATTTCATCACCAACTAGTGACTTAGAAATAAGAAGGTTTGTTTTCTTGGTTTGATTTCTAAATTTTATTAGCAAGTGTTGTTTGTTTCTGTAGTTGTCCATAGATTTTTTTCGTAAAATATTTGGTGCGGCCAAAATTGACCCTCCACGCCGTTCATGGAAAATGCAAGGGCTACCCCCGAAATGTGCGGAGGGTTATCAAACTTTGCCTATTGATCCACCAGAGGGATCTCCTCAATAGAGTGAGGTCTAGGATAACATAAATTCACAAGCGGAAAGAACCAACTCTTTAGAAAATTTCTGAATTTTTTTTTATTCTTTAGAGGCTTTTCGAATACCTCCTAGATACGAGAGACGTATTCTCTGACTGAATTCATCCGGAGAACTTGTTGTTGATACTTCTAGAATACCGACTGGCCCTGAAAACGAGAATCCCTTTTTTACTTCTGAGATATTTATAAGCCCACCTCGTACTCAGCGAGACCCTCACGACTCAGAGGCAGGTGTTGACGTACCTGTCATCCCTGAACTACTCGAAACATCTTCTACCCTCACAATACCCCTAGATCATTTTTCTATTACAACTTGCTATCTTTTTGTTGGTTCAGACACCCAGTCAACCGGTCCTAGCTCATCCATTCCTCTTCAAATGGCCCATTCCACAATGGCCCCACATGCTATGACTATTCCCACTGGGAATACGATAACTATCCAAGCCCCTATTGGCACACCCCTTTCATCTAGACCTATTTCGTCACTTCCTCCTAGATATCATGCTTTGAACACTTCTATCCCTATCCAGGTTCCACCCAGATCTTCTAGACTTTTTGTTCCTCCTGGGTACAATGTTGTTGCTAGTTTCGTTCTGACACCTTCCTAGGTCCTCTATGGAGGGTCGTATCCTCCTTTTCTCGGTGGATCTGGCCCAAGTGGCTCCACTCCAATTGGAGGCACCACATAGTCATTCACTTCCAGTTATCATATTCTTGTTGGAAAGCAATCTAACCCTGCGGGAAAACTCAATTTGGAGGTCACACCCAAATTGGCACACAATCCTCACTTGGAGGAAAACCCCCACTCGGAGGATATAACCCACCCTATGGAAAAAAAATACCAGGATCCCTAGCCCAGTATTGGAACTTTCTCATCCATAGAAATCAACAATCGTCTGGGGGGAAACTGCCTCAAGTTAGTTCTTTCATACCCCCTAGTTTGGGCTAGCCTTATCTAGGTTCTTCCAATCCCATTTGGGGTTCGAACGTTCACTCTAGTATCCCTTTGCAAGGGAACAACCCTAATCTATACAACCCTATGGGATACATGCCTCCACATGCACGTATGAATCTGTCAGGACCTTCGCCTTATATGCAGACTACTTATGGTCCTACTGGTATACCGACAGGCCTTCCTCCCCAAAGTCACCATTACCCTCACATGAATAGACAGTTGTCTTTTTTAGCCACTTTGGATCTACCCGAATTATCTAGAATGTTGAATGATCCTATCCTACATTCTCCCCATTGGTCTGTTATACTGGCCAAGCTACCGTTCAACATACCCAAATTTGACGATAAACTGGGAGAAGACCCAAACAACCATGTTATGACTTTTCATCTTTGGTGTTCGTCCAACTCTTTGATGGATGACTCCATTCGGTTACGTCTCTTCCAACGAACTCTTATGGGTTTGGCTACAAAGTGGTACATAGAATTACCACGAGGCTTCTTCACCGAATTCAATACCCTAGCCATGAATTTTCTCATGCATTACCAACTGTCAATCCGCTACGAGACAGGAACTGAGATTTTGAGTTCCTTTAAGAAATCTTCGGTCACTCATATTTCCGATCACATTCATTAGTGGAGACAAAGATGATGTTTGATCAAACTCAACCTTCCTGACCAGTTATTGGCTGAATGGCTCACCAAATCATTCGTGAATAAAATCTCTCGTGATATTTCCATGGTGGTGTTGTCACCAAATAACAAGAAATCAATCGTGCTCAGTACCTAGATCCTGTTTACTCACAAACGGGAACTCTTTATGACTTACTCCCTGATGCTCGTCGTCCTTCTACCACCATGACCTCAACAACCCCTGCTACTTCTCATGTGGCTGATGGTATGATTGGCACCTTCCATGCTCAACCTCAATCTATGCAAGCCTCTCACACCAAACCCAAATCTAATGCTTCTAATGATCAACATGCTCCGTCTCCTATTCCTTCCACTGGTAAAACCTCAGAGGTTAATATGGTCCAGTCCACCCCTGTCAGTAAAAATAAATCTAAAAAAGGAAAGGGTAAGAATAAGGAGGATAAAAATAATAATTCACAATCCGAAAAAACCAAAACACAATCTGATGATGACAAGGATAACATAAACCCCGATATCCTTTCCTTATATGTGGCGATGATCACTACACAAAAGATTGTCCAAGATGTGCCGAGGTCACTAAGTTCCTTCAAGGGACCACGAAACCTCCTACACCTGCCATTTTGTCACAACCTTTCCCTTCTCAACAACAAGCTCAACTGGTCATTCACAACCAACCTTCCCCTTCCACCACTTCGTATGTCCTTATGTGTACTGGTGATTTAAAAAAGAACGATGTTGCAATCGCAACTCAAGCTAAGGATTACTCTCCTTTAAAGGAGAAAGTTGACGATATACCACCTTTGTTGGTTCAACCACCTCCTTCAACTTCAGCTCCCAATGGTCCTCTTCATATTGAAATATTAGGTCTCGATACAATTCTCCACCCTCCTTCAAAGGGTGTTATTCGAAAGTCTGCCTTTAATCCTCATGTGCGTGCTGCTCAAAACTACAATATTGTAGAAGACCTGGCGCAAGCACCCTACACGATGTCAGCTCTCGAATTCCTTCAAAGTTTTCCTGCACAACGAAAGGCACTGCTAAAGGCAATTAGTGGAATTGACCCCACAGATACAAATTTGATAATCTTTGACCTGGCAGATCACATTCCAAGGCTACCCCCTCAATTAGCATTTCAAATCCAAGTTGTCGTAGAGAACTAGAATATCTATAGAACCATTATTGACGAGGGCACCTTGATGTGCGTTATGTCTATTACCTGTTGGAAATCCATTGTCTCTCCTCCCCTCATCGAATCACACAATACACTTAAGGCCTTTAATGGTTTTGGTTTTAAACCCTACGGTGTTCTTCCCTCATTGTCTATTACATTGGAAGGCAAATCGGTCAATATCAAGGTCGAATTTTTCGACGCACCCCTTGATTACAACCTCTTACTTGGCCATAGATGGATTGATTCTATCCGTGCAGTTGTGTCTACACTTTTCCACGATTTATGTTTCCCACACCAAGGAAAGGTCGTTACTATTGACCAACTAGCTTTTTTCAATTCTGATTCCCATACTAGAAACGTACCCTTTATCTCGAAGACACCTCCTAGGTACGTGAATGTCGGCATGGGTCTCCTGAAAGATTCCACTTTGATGGGTACATTCCCAATCCCACCACTCGATATTCCACCTCCTTTGGTCACCTCAATCAACATGATTTCCACCTCGGTTCGCGAAACCCCTGCATCTCATGACCTGTGGATAGTACCCGACCTCGGTGATTATCTTTGCTATGGTGAACAAATGCCCTTAAGTTTGGTTGAATCCTCTTATCAAGCTATTCAATCAACAACCCCTTCTCCCCCCTCTCTTGGTGATTCATCTCTCGATCCATTTCATGTCATCTTTCCTATCGATGAGATGATCATGTCAGTTATGTCCATGGAAGACACCCCTTGGGATGATGGACATCATCGTTCCATCCTCTTCCTCGAACAACACACCATCGATAGTTACCAATGGATTTCAACTCCGTCGACCATTGTTGTCATTTCCTCTATTCCCGAATCAACACACGATGTGCTATACGAAGGGAACCTGAGCAACATTTCACCCACAGTCCCTCTTGACATATCAATCAAACATGGAGATGTTGAAAACATTCACATTGGTGCCTCATGTTCTGATGATGAGGTCGTCACTTATAAAGCTATTTTTCAATATTGTGTGACATTTTCGCTTGGAGCTATGGAGAGATGTTGAGTATTGATCCCAATATCGTTGTACACAAAATTAAGACATACCCAAATGCTAAACCCATTCGGCAATGACTTTGCCCAGTCCACCCCCGTAAAGCCATGCTATCAAACTCGAAGTTGAAAAACTTCTCAAGGTCGTCTTTATCTATCCTCTGGCTTTAACCAATTGGGTATCCAATCTAGTTCCGGTAAAAAAAAAACAAGGCACGATCCGGGTATGCGTCGATTATAGGGATATCAATAAATCTTGTCCTAAGGACAACTTTCCAACCCCATTCGTCGACCAAATTGTCGACCAAATCATCGACGATTGCGCCGGGAGTGAAATATTATCTTTAATGGATGGTTTCTCTGGTTATAATTAGATTAAAATTTTTCCCACGGATCAACACAAAACTTCTTTCATTTGTCCTTGGGGTACCTTTGCCTACCAGAAACTACCTTTCGATTTGAAGAATGTTGGTGTGACTTTTCAGCATGCCATGTCTTATTCTTTTCATGATATCAATCACATCGTACAACCGTATCTTGATGATCTACCAGTGCATTCCATGCATCGCCAATATCACCCGACACACCTCCGAGCTATCTTCCTTCACTTTCGTTTCTATCGTATACATTTGAACCCACACAAATGTGTTTTTTGTGTGGATTCCAACCGAATTTTGGGTTTTTTTGTGTCCATTCATGGAATTAGGGTGGACCCCTTGAAGGTTGAGACTATCCTTAATCTATCTCCTCCTTCTACACTATGCTAGCTTCAAAGTTTGCAAGGGAAGGCAAACTTTTGGCATCGATTCATCCCCAATTACGTTGAGTTAACACTAGGATTTACTCAACTTTTAAAGAAAGGTTACGATTTTGTATGGGACGATACTTCCAACAAAGCCTTCAAAGCTTTGAAACTTGCTTTAACCTATACCCCACTTCTTTTCCCACCCGATTATAGTCGAGACTATTTCCTCTACCTCACTGCTTCAGACTCTACCCTAGCCATGGTTTTAGTCCAATAAGATGATTCGCATGATTCGCATGTAATTTATTATTTGAGTCGGAGTCTCACGACCACCGAAGCCAAATACCTACATGTGGAAAAACTGGCCTTGGCAGCTGTTCAAGTTGTCCAATGTTTTCGTCATTATATCCTATTACGTAATACCATTGTTATTTCCGATTACAACCCTATGAAGCATATCCTTACACACTAATTGCTTGGGGGAAAATACTCCAAATGGATAGTGATTCTCCAGGAGTTCGACTTAGAGTTTGAACACGCTAAGTCTAAGAAATATTTGGTTTTCGCCGAACTGATATGTGACCTTCCCTCCACTGAGATGGAAAATGTGGCAAAGGATTCCTTACCCGACAAATCCCTTTTTCTGATCAGTTATGATGACTTATGGTATGGAGATATCATTATCTATCTCCAGACTCAAACTTTTCGACCTGACCTATCCAGTACAGACCATCATCGTATACACTACTAAGTCCATCAATACATCATTCTCGGTGACACCATTTATCACCGAGGTATTGACTCTATTTTTCGACGATGCCTCACTTATGACGAGGTTGAGAAAGATTTGAATGACTACCACTCCAGAGCATGTGGTGGCCATATGTCTGGGTATTCCACTACCCAAAATATCTTATGAGCAGGGTACTTCTGGCCTTCTTTGTTTAAATATTATATAACTGTCATCCAGAAGTTCCATGCTTGTCAAACTTATAATAAAAAAATAAGATCTCATCCTGCTCCTTTACATCCTGTAGTTTCTGTTGGTCCCTTCACAAAATGGGGCATCAACTTCATGACATGTAACCCTCATTCAACCGATGGGCATGGATACATCATAGTAGCCGTAGATTATTTTACTAAGTGGGCTGAGGCGATGCCTACATTCGATAATAACGGAAAAACTGTAGAACTATTCATATTCAATCATATCATTGCTCGGTTTGGTGTTCCTCAAGCTATCATTACTGATCACGGTAGTCATTTTCGAAACTTCATGATGTCCAAACTTATTGAAAAGTTGGATCTTCGCCACGAAAACTCAACACCCTATTACCCACAATCCAATGACCAGGTTGAAGAGATAAACAAAGTCCTCATTACCATGCTTTGACGAATGATAGGGATTCACAAGACTAGTTGGCACACGATGTTGTTTTCAAAATTATGGACCTACCAGACATCCGTCAAGTCTGCTACCGGGTTTACACCTTTCCAAATAGTTTATGGTTTAGAAGTTGTCTTGCCGATTGAATATGAGATACCATCTCTGAAACTAGCCGTTGAACTTCTCCCAAACACCTCTCCTGAAGAGGAGTGTCTATTGTATCTTATGCAATTGGATGAATCCCGTCATGATGCCACCGTGGTCATTGAAACTCAAATATAATGTGTGAAAGCCAAATACGACAAACATGTCAAACCACGTGTTTTTTCTGAAGGTGATCTCGTTCTCCTCTATGAACAAGATCGTGATTTACTAGGAGCCGGTAAATTCAAGGCTATGTGGTGAGGTCCTTATATTGTCAAACGAGTGTTGGAGAAGGGAGCTTACGATGGCATTCCTTTGAGTGAACCCGGAAATGGGATTTACTTGAAGACATACTATGGTTAGTCATTTTTGCATGAGTTCTTGTATTTTTACTGTATCATATTGTTGTGTTCTTTTTTGTTGTTTGGTTTCGACCTTCAACTACTTACCTTGCATTGTGCTTGGTTTTCAGATATTAGTGTCTTCTCTGTCCTGTATTGGCTTCGCCAATGGCGCTAGTGGTAGTACTCAAAACTTAGCA
Source organism: Picea engelmannii (assembly GCA_009831015.1). Classification (NCBI taxonomy): domain Eukaryota; kingdom Viridiplantae; phylum Streptophyta; class Pinopsida; order Pinales; family Pinaceae; genus Picea; species Picea engelmannii. The sequence continues at coordinate 838,955 of ML777660.1, read as the reverse complement.
TCTTCTACTTGGGAAATCTACGCACCTATGAACAAATTAATCAGTCTACATGGTGTCTACCTCGGTCGTGCAACTAACAATATTTCATAATGCAGTGCAGTCATTGAATTATTGACTGGCATTGTTTCACTTGGAATCTGTCATTTGGTTGTACGACTTGATTCACAACTAGTAGTACTAGAGTTCAGTAATGTCTATGCTATCTGAAGTCCTACTTTGTTAAGGGTATATTTATGATTACACCTCTTGGAATGTCAGTTTGATTATATTGAATACCAACACATTCCTAGATGTCTAAATACATTAACAAATGCATTGGCTAATTATGTGTTAGACAGACATTTGAGACATTTATAAATCCAACCACATTTTGTATATATAAAAAAGTAAGCCGATAGAAGCCTCATGTATATATAACGATAAAAAAATTTACAAAAAGTTTTTGTTCGAAGATCAAAATATCAAAATATGAAGCCCATGGCTTCTACAAAATAACATCAAGGATGTCACTCATGATAACACACAATTTCACATGCTACCCTATGAAGCAGTCGGCTAATAGAGTCAGACACGCCCATGGTATGGAGCTGATAACGTCTTGGGATCTCCCCAATAGAGATGTCTGTGACATCTGTTGTCAACCCCTCTAGGTTCTTCTCGGTTTCCTCGTAGTCACCAGCATCCCATCTTGTTGCCTAGGCCACTTCTCCCCATCTATGAATGGGAGATGTACCTGGATTTCGGTATGGTCCTACATCTGTGTTGTCAAAAAATATTTTTTGATTAGTCCTCGGATCGAAAACATAAAAAAAAAAAATCATTTTTTACAAAACATTATAAAAACAAAAAATGTACTTCTTACCCAAGTCCCCCCACTGAGAATCTTCAGGTAGAACCAAGTTTGGATCACCCATGAAATCCAAACTAGTGTATGCATAGTCCTCTACCATTAGTAGTTGAGGCCTTAACCAATCAAATAACGAATCATTGTATTTCACGATGGGGCTGGTCACATGTCGAGCCATAAGGTCACACCATCTTTTCATCCTTGGATCTCGTGGGGCCAGTATGCCCCATTCTACCTATAGACGCAAATGAGGGACCCTCTCAAGGAAGAAGGACACCAAAATAGATCCGTACCCAAATTTTTTCAAGTCACCCTTTCTACACTTTGTCAACTGTGTCTTCATACTGCAAAGAACACCGTCACACCAATTAAACACTCGAGGCTCCATACATTCCACGACATACTGAAAATAGATTTGGAGGGACATGTGCAGTGATGCACTCCCTGCCATATGTGAAATGGTAAAAATAATGGTCCAGAGGGGTAAATCCTAGACACCTCTGATGGAAACCTTTCCTTTGTGCCTCTCGGCCTTGGGATCACAGTATCGACGGATGTACTCACTCATTGGTAGACCACCATCTCTACCCCCCGTCAGTGACACATAGGACCCATGATGTGAAAACCCCATCAAAAATTAGATATCCTCGATATCTAGGTCAAGCGTGTGGACACCCACATGAAAAACCTGCTCGCCCACATCCCACATGTGGACCAAGTACTCCAGTAACCTCAGTTGGGCCCTCATGCCATGGATTTTAAATAACTTCAGTAATCCACAATGTCGAAGGGAATTTATAGTACCCAAGTCATTCAAGGAATGTTGTTTATCATATTCATGTTCACTCTCCCTCCACTCCAGCATTTTGATGATCAAAACCTACATTGAAACAATATAGGGAAGTTAACATCCTCATTTGTTGCTTTGAAAAATTTCTATTGGCTAAACACATGGAAATATCTTTTGGTTTTCGGCCACCACAGGTGGAGTCTTAACACAGTGCAGGGTTTCCACAGGTGAGCCACAGGGAGCCTGCGGAAATCATTAGTTTCCGTAGGTCCCAATACTGGTCACCTGCGGTGGTGCCTGTGTGTGCCTATGAACCTAAAATTTAACTCAAAAAATTACTTTAACCCAATAGAAATGAAATTTAATCCAATGAAAGGCAAGAGAACGAAGAGATTACCATTTTGACGGAAGTCATTTGCTGAATGGTCACATGTGCCTCCCGCAATCGACAACCGATGTCTGAGGTAAAAATAGGGTTTCTAGGCACGTTTTGGGAAAAATACAAATGAAGTAGTAAAAATAAATTTTACCCCTATTTATTATTCTTTTTACTTTTTCTACCAATTTTTCATATTATTTAAATACATTTTATCCAAAACCTAAGGGTCTAATGGTCTCGTGAGTATCTTGTTTTCTCGCAGATAGAAGAGCTAGGATCCTGAACAATGAAGTATGGATATTGTTCGTGATTTGCTTTTATCATTGTCAGATGTACAAATACTTTTTAGGGTTTTTTCGGGAAAACCTCAAGCTTAGTATTTGTTTGTTCTCGTGCTCGAAAATCAATGAGAATGCAACCAAGTATACTTTTGTCATCTTTTTGTACTTTTCATGGTAACACGAAAATAATGAAACTTAGGGAGTATCCTTTAAGCTCTTTTCACGCTCCATAAAAACAAAAAAATCGCCAAGCAATCTTGTTCTCTTCACGCTCATAAAAGTATTTGAAGAAAATGTTTGATGGGCGATAATTTATCACTTTTTCAGTCTCGTCAAACTAATTTATGAAAAAAGAACTAGGAGAGTTCTCTTTAAGTGTTTTTCAGACTCTCAAAACATGAAAAACCGCCAAGTTTTTTATCTTTGGACTCGTTAAACAAACATCAAAAGACCCATATGGGACCGAGCCACTCCTTCTTAGGGTTCATTAAACATACTCCGAGGGACTCATCTAAAGGATGAGCTTACATCAACAAGCATATGTTATCCTCCTCAAGCTTGCGTAAAAATAAAGAGGTACTCGCCAGAAATGGTGGGGGAAATTTTGGGAAAGAGATGGGTCTCTGTATTTGTGTTAGTGGCAGTAATAATTTCTCTTGAACATGACACCCCCCTTTCATCGTTTGAATCCGGGTTGGAAAATCCATTTGTCTCTCATCTGGCCTTCCATAAATTCACATAATTGGGTCATCTTTGAGTCAATGCTACCAAGACCATTGTTGTGTCATTCATATGTTCAAGAGAATTCCAAACAAGCCCTCTATCGAGTCGGCCATTTGCAGTTATCAATTCCAACCATGTCAGCCTTCCATGTGTTGGTCACAAGTCATTTTCGTAGTTTGATCTACCCTAAATCTGTTACTTATTTCATGTCATTGATGGGGGATACATCAAGGCCCTCCTGTGATGATTCTTTTCCTGTTGAATTCAACTCATCATCCAGGAACAAGACTTATAAATCATTTAGTACCTTAGAGCCTGCATGCCTCAATGGCACGTTTCTTCGCTTTCGACAGTGGATTCACATCATTGGTCCCTGATCGAAAGATTCCATCGAGTGTTCGACTTCAACTCATTTATTCACATTCGTTGTATTGTACTTAGGTACCTTGGGAGTCATTGAAATCAATGGTGATTTCCCTCGCACTTGTTAACGGTTTTCATCAATGACTGGTAATCAAGTGGTTTCTACCATGTTCGACTTCAACACCTATAATCGCATGGTTAGATTCATACTTATGGATGATGGGGTTGAAGACCATGGATCTCACCTTTTTGGTCCAGGTTACGATGGAGTATTTATGATTTATATTGGTACATAGATCCACTTTGTATGCCTCGTGGCTATGTCCGAATTTGAGTCTTCTAGCACATAGATCCACAGTGTATTCCTAGTGGCTATGTAATATTTTGATGACATAGATCCACGATGTATGATTGGTGGCCATGGCTTACATTTGTGATTTCAATCACTTGTAGTCTGAGCATGGGAATGCCTACCTCAGAGATGGTATTATATTGTGTAGATGCTTGTTTGTTTGCAGGTTTTCGATTGATGCGCTCCTTGTTTCTGACACACACACGCATTTTACAAAGTATTTTGGTTGTCACAAGTTCCATCCTCATACTTTCGGGGGCATTATGTTACACATTATTTTGGTCACCCTGGTGATGTTTCCATGGTTATGTGTTCAGGCTCTTAAAAGGATCTTTTGCCTGAGAAAAGTAATTGCTTTCTTCCTCCACAAGACTTGTTTTTAGAATGAGTCTGCATGCTTCATGTATTACACAGTGCGGAAATCCTTGATTTCCACAGGCTACTATATAGTTGGCTCACAAGATTTCTGCAGGCTGTTATATAGGTAGAGTGCAGTGGTGCTTGAAAGCTAAAAGAAGAAAGGAGTTGATGAAGTCCTTAGAAGGAGAGTCTTCTAGAATGTGAGGTGGCGTCCATATGGTTTCGATCCTACTGGTTTCTCTAATTTGGTGGGATCATCCTCATCCCTTTAACCACTTCACCTTCTCCTATATAATGATGGGTTTCTCATGGAAAAGGTGAAGTAATATTGAGCAAAGAATTGATGAAAGAATAGGTTGAATATTGTGTGAGGAATCCTGTTTCTATTGATGCTTGAGGTCTCCATTTTCCCATCAATCTATTGTGGATCATATTCATATAGATTCAAAGAAAGTGTGTGTGTGTGTTTGATGTAGGAGCATCGTAAACAAGCCAACAAAGAGAGCGCAAAGGTAGAAGACAACTGGAAATGCACCAGCGCACCTTTTGAAAATATTTTTGAATCTGAAGATAGAAGCATTAATGTAAAATCTGGGAAAATGTAATTGAATTTATGTTTTGGAGATTGTAAATAGATCATGAATATTTCTCTCATCTGTCAGATAAGGAGGCATTTATTTGTATTGAATGTAAAGTAGTTGTAAATTTTAATTCTGATTAGATAGCTAGAGTTGTAGGAGGGAAAACGGGTAAAAAAAGACACCCTTGCTTGGAACGTTGTATCATATTCTAAGTTGTAAGAACGGGGGATCAGAGAAAGAAATCCTGAATGGTAAATTGCGTAAGCATATATATTTTAGAACTTATGTATAGAAGCCTTTGGACTAATATAAGAAAGCTTTGATCCAAGTTCTATGTGCCGTGATGAATACTGTTTGTATCTTTTGAATGGTATGTTACAGTTAATTTACATTTCTCTGTCATGCATTTGTTTCAATGTTGTGTGTATGTTCATGATTCTATGACGAATGTATGAAGTTTGTGAGGGCAGAAGTATGAGTGTCAATTGTTTCTCTTCCTGATAAATCTTGCAAAGAGTGTAGTGGAAGGTCCGCATAGAGTGTGTCAACAGGGTTTTGAGCTTTATCTCAAAAAGCTCAGGAGGAACAACGTTGTTCTTATACCTGCAGGTGTGCAAGTGAGGCACAGAGTCGTGCAAGGAGTGTGCAGGCTGGGGAAGGAATCGAAATTATTCAATCCAACAGAGTGGTTGGAGAAATTCTATTGCGAGGAGTGCACAGAGTTAACATCCTGGATAACTGGGGGTTATCGCCGAATCATGCTAATTATGCATGTAGGGATTCTTCGAATCTGGAAGCCAGTAAAGAAATATAAGATTAGGAAGATTAGAACCTTTGAGTATATCAAAGGGAGGAAAAGATCACAGTTGTGTGAAGCTCTAAGTATAGATGGGTCGACGTCTAGGAAAATTTTTGAAGGATCATTGCATCTCAAATGAACGGTGGAGAACTTCGAGAGAGATGTCCCGATTTATTGAGAGCCACTTGATCAAGCAAAATTGTGAGGGAGATAATGACAGAAGTCACCCAGCATATGAAATCTCAGGAGGGATAATGACCATTGATCGATGTCAGATATAAACCATTCGTTAATTTTGAAATTTCGGGGATCACAAGTTGAGAGGACAAGGCTTGGCATTGGTTTCCAAATCCCTGAAACACGAAAATATGGGGAGCCATCAGGACTGTCAAATTCTGTGCATTGGGGATCATTGATTTCAGCTAGGCAGATTTTGGGTTTTGACAGCCGGGGATTCATGGAGGAAGATTTCCCCAGAACCTTGACAGGAGATCGCCGACAGATTTGTGGTCGTCCATTATCCTAGAGGACAGGTGTCAAAATATTCGACTGTTCATGGAATTGAACACCGGAAGATTCACAAGGAGGATCGCCGACTTAATCTGGACCATCGGTTGGTGGGGGATATAGACCGTGGATCCGGGTCATCGGATTTTGGGAATCGGGGATTTGTAAAGGAAGTGAGAGCATTGTTCGTCGATTTCCTGAATCACGAAAGACGAAACACTCGGGGGCTCGAAATCAGCTCCCAAAGGAAGGTCATATCTGAGGCAGGAGCAAGAGAGCTAGTGCTCATTAGGCCCTTGTCGAGTTTTTGGGAGTGGAGTGTTGGGGTGTTTTATACCAACATCCCCGAAACCATGAAGTGTCAAGCACCATTTCTTTGGCCCGTGGTTACACCAGTGGTCGTGTGGGCAAGGAGCTAGTGCACAGTGCTAGTTTTGCGAAGGGGCTAATGTGAGTAAAGGACCTTTGGATTCTGTAGGAGGATTCTAGAGAGGTATCGAAGAGACATTTCAGCTCAGGGAGATAGGAATATCTGAATACCAGGAGGTCAACGGGCTCTGCTGAGGTGGGGTCTGCGTCAAGTGGTATTAGAGCCTGCAATATTTGTTTCTGTAGGCAAGAGAAAACAATGTGATTAGAATTCTATGTGGAACAGATTTAAACAATTCCGCCAAGAAGGAGAGAAAGAGCTATGCCTAATCTAGCCATGGAAAGGGATATGAGAGAACTACAAGCTCAACTGGATGCTATGGAGACAACACAAAAATGGATAGCCGATGCTGGAGAAATCAGTGAGGCTGAAATTGAAAATGAAGATGGAGCCAGAGAGGAAGAAGTTGTAGTTGAAGACACTGCAGAGGAACTCTTATTCAGAGAGATTGTAAGGATAGGTTCCAGAGCAAAAATGGACATTCCAATGTATGAAGGCAACTTAGACATTGAGGAGCTGCTAGATTGGTTTAGATCTCTGAATAAATACTTTGACTATGAGGATGTTGAAGAGGATAAGAAAGTTAAGCATGCAGTCACTAGATTGAAAGGACATGTAGCACTGTGGTGGGATGAACTACAAGATAACATGAATTTCAAAGTCAAACAAAGAATCAAAATCTGGGATAGGATGGTCACAAATATGAAAGCCAAGTTTATACCCAGGGATTACCAAATCAATCTATTTCGGAGAATCCAGAATTTGAGACAGAAAGGGATGGCAATGAAGGAATATGCTGAAGAGTTCAGGATAAACATCAGAGCTGGTCATCACGAGAGTGATGATGAAAAGGTCACCATATACATGAATGGTCTGAGATATGAAATTTAGGATGAGATGAGCATGGTAACAATCAGGAACGTAGAGGAGGTTTATCAGGTTTCTTTGAAGGAAGAAGAAAAATTGACCCGTAAGCAAGGTTAGAGAGGCTGAGGAAGAATTCAGAATAGAGGCAAAGCGATTGTCCAGGATGGGGAACAGAAACCTAAGGATGAAGGAAAGAAAACCCATACCCAACCGAAAAGGGGAGGAAGTTCCCAAGGAAGGCAATACGTTGATAGGAATGCATTTCCTCGAGCAAGAGCAAGAGTAAGAAGCCAAGGGGGGTGGAGTAAAGTATTTTGTTTGTGGAAAGATAGGAAATAAATCTTGGGAATGCCCCAATAGAAAAATATATGGAGGAGAAGCTCACATTTTAGAAGCTCAAGGGAGAAATGCCAAGGCAAAAGATGTAGAAGGAGGAAGATCCTTAATGATGGGAAAAATTATCTTGAAACCAGAGAAAGAGATAGGAAATCTAGCCTAGATGAATAATTTGTTTAGAACATCTTACAAGACCAAGGATAGGGTATGCAAGGTAATAGTGGACAATGGAAGTACAGATAATCTAGTATCCATAGAAATGGTGGAGAAGTTGGAATTAGAAACAGTTACACATATGAACCCATACAAAGTCTCATGGCTACAAAAGGGACATCATGTAACTGTCACTAAACAATGTTTAGTTGAATTTAAGATAGGGGGATATAAGGATGAAATTTTATGTGATGTTATTCCCATGGACTTCTGTCATATTTTGTTGGGAAGACCATGGCAATATGACAGAAATGTTGTTCATGATGGGAGAAAGAACACATACACCTTGGAGAAGAATGGTAGGACACATATGTTGTTTCCAATTGAATATAAGAAGGTGAAAACAGAGGCGAGAAATACTATACTTCTCATGAGTGGGAAGGAACTTCTTGATGAAGTCAAGAAGGAGGAATAAATGCAGTTTTCTATGATAAGAAAACCTAGAGTCGTTTTGACCAGTACTAAGATAGATGATCTACCTGAGGAAATTCAGGAATTGTTGGAAGAGTTTGCTGATATAGTGGTGGATGAATTACCTTGTTCATTGTCGCCCATTAGGAGCATAAGCCATCACATTGATCTCATACCTGGAGCAAGCTTACCAAACAAGGCAGCATACATATTGATGCCATAGGACAATGAAGAGGTCAAAAGACAAGTTCAAGAGTTGATGGACAAAGGATTGGTTAGAGAGAGATTGAGCCCATGTGTTGTTCCAACAGTGCTAATTCCAAAGAAAGATGGTGGCTGGAGAATGTGTACAGATTCAAGGGCCATAAACAAAATCACCATCAGGTATATATTTCCTTTACCCAAGATGGATGACTTGATGGATTTCTTGAGTGGAGAATTTTTTTTTTCAAAGATTGATTTGAAGAGTGGATATCACCAGATTAGAATGAGGGAAGGTGATGAGTGGAAGACAACATTCAAGACGAATGAAGGGTTGTATGAATGGCTTGTCATGCCATTTGGCTGGATGAATGCACCCAGTAATTTTATGAGGCTGATGAATGAAGTCTTAAAGGATTTCATTGGTAAGTTTCTAATTGTGTATCTTGATGATATATTGATCTTCACTAAGACTGCAGTAATGAGGAGGTTACGACAAGAGAAGTTGCTGATAAATCTGAATAAATCGTCTTTCATGAAGACGAAACTCATTTATTTGGGATTCGTAATCTCTACGAATGAGTTAAAAATGGATCCTGAAAAGGTAAGAGTGATCAAAGATTGGCCATCACCAAAGAGTATCTTTGAAGTTAGAAGCTTCCATGGACTTGCCAGTTTTTATAGGAAGTTCATTAGAAATTTCAGCAGGGTATGTGCACCAATGATGGACACAGTCAAGAAAAGACACAAATATTTTCATTGGATGGAGGAAGCGGAGAAAAGCTTCAAGTTGCTGAAAATTAAGATAACTGAACAACCAGTTCTGGTTCTACCAGATTTCAGCAAAACATTTCAAGTTAAGTGTGATGCAAGTGGATTTGCGATTGGGGTAGTCTTGAGTCAAGATAATAGGCCAATTGCATACTTCAGTGAGAATATGAACAAAACCAAAATGAAATATTCCATGTATGATAAGGAATTTTATGCAGTCATACAAGCGTTGAGGAAATGGAGACATTACTTGGTTCCAAAAGAGTTTGTCTTGTATAGCGATAACCATGCTTTGCAATTCATAACTCGACAGGAGAAACTAAACTAGAAGCACACGAAATGGATTGAATATATGAAAAATTTTACTTTTGTTATAAAACACATTTCTGGAACTGCTAACAAATTCGTTGATGCCTTGAGCAGGAAATGTTTGCTTATGCAGGAATTCAGAGTGAAGACCTTAGGTTTTGACAACCTCAAGGAGATATACAGAGATGATGCAGATTTTAAAGAAGCTTATGGAGCATGTGAGAATCCATTTCTCAGAGATAGAAGTCAATGGACTGAATACTTGATTCAGGATGGACTATTGTTCAGGGGAAACCAGTTGTGTATACTGAAATGCTCTATGAGAGAGAACCTCTTGAAGGAAAAACATAGTGGAGGATTGGCTGGACATTTCGTCCATGATAAGACTTTTGCACAACTAAATGGCTCATACTATTGGCTAGGGATGAGAATAGATGTCAAGAAATTCATGAACAGATGCAAGATTTTCCATCATGTGAAAGGGAAAAGACAGAATACAGGGTTGTATCAACCACTTCCAGTACCAAAGAGGTCGTGGGACGCGATAAGCATGCATTTTGTGTTAGGAATTCCAAGGACACAAAGAGGTTGCGATTCCATATTTGTGGTAGTCGAAAGATTTTATAAGATGGCACATTTCATACCATGTCAGAAAACCAGTGATGCAACACATGTTGCCAATCTATTTTTTAAGGATATTGTTAGACTTCACAGTTTACCCAAGAGTATTGTATCAAACAGGGATACCAAATTTGTTGGTCATTTCTAGAGGACCCTATGGAAAAAGTTGGGAACAAATTTATCTTTTAGCTTAGAATATGATCCTTAGATGGATGGACATATTGAAGCAGTGAATCAAAGTTTGGGATATTTATTGAGGAGTTTAGTGGCTGAACACCACAGCCAGTGGGATCAGATTTTGCCACAAGTAGAATTTTCAAATAATGATTCACCTAACATGAGTACATGACAAATCCCATTCCATATAATGTATGGAATGTAGCCGAGGGGAGTCTCTGAGTTGAAAGACTTAGAGAAGAATGAATTCAGGAGTGCTAGCGCAGAGGATTTTGCAGCAGAAATACAAGAGCTCTACAATGAAATAAGAAAGTGATTGGAAATTTCCAACCAGGAATACAAGTGTAGAGCATATCAACACAGGAGAGAACTTCAATTTGAAGTAGGTGATTTGGTTCTAGCACATCTCAAAAGAGAAAGGTTCCCAAGAGGAACATACAATAAACTGAAGATGAAGAAAATTGGGCCATGTAAGATCTTAAGAAAATTTGAGGCCAATGCTTATGAGATAGAATTGCCAGATGATGTGGGCATCTCACCCATATTCAATGTAATGGATCTATATCCTTACAAGGAAGATGAAACAGAGAAATTAGAGGATCAAAAGGAGGTCCAATAGGTTAAGAAGATGCCTGTAGATGAAAAGCCATAGATGGAAAGGATTATTGATCAGAGGATTGGTAAGAAGACTTGGAGGAAAACATATTTTGAATACCTGGTGAAATGGAAGGGACAGCTGATTGAATATGCCAGTTGGGAAAGTGAAGGAGACATCCAAAAACATGGACAGATGGTGCAGAAACTCATGAACAGGAGTTCATGAAATTTTTCAGCCAAGGGAGTATGATGCAAGAGCATCGTAAACAAGCCAACAAAGCGAGCGCAAAGGCGGAAGACAATTGGAAATGCACCAGCTCACCTTTTGAAAATATTTTTGAATCTGAATGATAGAAGCATTAATGTAAAATTTGGGAAAATGTAATTGCATTTATGTTTTGGAGATTGTAAATAGATCATGAGCATTTCTCTCATCTGTTGGATAAGGATGCATTTATTTGTATTGAATGTAAAGTAGTTGTAAATTTTAATTCTGATTAGATAAGTAGAGTTGTAGGAGGGAAAACGGGTAAAAAAAGACACCCTCACTTGCAACGTTGTATTAGATTCTAAGTTGTAAGAACGGGGGAGTAGAGAAAGAAATCCTAAATGGTAAATTGTATAAGAAGATAACTTTTAGAACTTATGTACATAAGCCTTTGGATTAATATAAGGAAGCTTTGATCCAAGTTCTATGTGTCATGATGAATATTGTTTGTATCTTTTGAATGGTATGTTATAGTTAATTTCCATTTATCTTTCATGCATTTGTTTCAATGTTGTGTGTATGTTCATGATTCTATGATGAATGTATGAAATCTGTGAGGGTAGAAGTATGCGTTTCAATTGTTTCTCTTCCTGAGAACTCCTACAAAGAGTGTAGTGGAAGGTCCGCATAAAGTGCGTCGACAGGGTTTTGAGTTTGATCTCAGAAAGCTCAGGAGGAAGAACGTTGTTCTTATACCCGCAGGTGTACGAGTGAGGCACATAATCATGCAAGGAGTGTGCAGGCTGGGGAAGGAATCAAAATTCTTCAATCCCACAGAGGGGTTGGAGAAATTCCGTTGCGAGGAGTGCACAAAGTTATCATCGTGGATAACTGGAGGTTATCGCTGAATCGTGCTAAGTATCCACGTAGGGATTCTTTGAATCCGGAAGCCAGTAAAGAAATCTAAGCTTAGGAAGATTAGAACCTTTGAATAGCTCAAAGGGAGGCGAAGATCACAGTCGTGCGAAGCTCTAAGTATAGATGGGTCGACGTCTAGGAAAATTTCTGAAGGATCATTGCAGCTCAAATGAACGGTGGAGAAATTCGAGAGAGAAGTCACGATTTACCGAGAGCCACTTGATTGAGCAAAATTGTGAGGGAGATAATGGTAGAAGTCACCCAGCATATGAAATCTCAGGAGGGATAATGACCGTTGATCAAGGTCATAACTGAACCATTGGTTAATTTTGGGATTTTGGGGATCGCAAGTCAAGAGGACAGGGCTTTGCGTTGGTTTCCAAATCCCCGAAATGCGAAAATTCGGGGATCCATCAAGACCGTTAGATTTCATTCATTAGGGATCGTTGATTTCGGCCAGGCAAATTTTGGGTTTCGGCAGCCGGGGATTCATGGAGGAAGATTTCCCCAGAACCTTGATGGGAGATTGCCGACACAATCATGGTAGTCCATTATCCTAGAGGACAGGTGGAAGAAGATCTGACTTTTCATGGAATTGAACACCGGAAGATTCACAAGGAGGATCGTCGACTTAATCTGGACCATCAGTTGGCGGGGGATCTGGACCGTGGATCTGGGTCATCATATTTTTGGAATCAGGGATTTGTAAAGGAAGTGGGAGCATTGTTCATCAATTTCCTGAATCGCGAAAGCCAAAACACTTGGGGGCTGGGAATCAACTCTGAAAGGAAGGTCATATCTGAGGCAGGAGCGAGAGAGATGGTGCTTGTTAGGCCCTTGTCGGGTTTCGGGTTTTGAGGAGTGGAGTGTTGGGGTGTTTTATACCAACATCCCCGAAACCGCAATGTGTGAAGCACAATTGCTTTGGCCTGTGGTTACACCAGTGGTCGCGTGGGCAAGGCGATAGCACCCAGTGCTAGTTTTACATTGGCGCTAATGTGAGTAAAGGACCTGTGGATTCTGTAGGAGGATTCCAGAGAGGAATTGAAGAGCCATTTCGGCTCAGGGAGATAGGAATATCCGAAGACCGGGAGGTCAGCGGGCTCTGTTGAGGTGGGTTTTGCATTAGTGTTGGAACAAAGGACCACCGAAAGGGAACTTGCGACATAAAGTAAATTTGGTTATATCTTCTACTTTTACTTAATATAATACAGTGGCATGTCTCTTTCCCACAAAATCACTCTTATTTTATTACATGACTCCTTGATCGCATGTTTAAGTCTTCATTGAATATACTATTGTTTATTTCACTTTGGGTGGTTTGTGTTATCGCAGATCTAATTTCACAAGAGCACCAGAGTGAAGCAGGGACAACAAAGACATGAGGAAGCAATATTTAAAGGTATGTCACTCATTCCTTATTTGATGGTAGATTCAATGATTGTAACTTAGGGAAAACATCATGTCCTGTCCTGTTTTTTTCTAGATCTAGGTGGATCTAGGGAGATTAGTTCATGTCCACATTTACCGATTTATCCTATAACAATAGACTTTTGGCTCAGTTCCAAGTTTCCATAATGTTTTCAAACCTAGAACTAAGACATATATTTTCTTCTTTCAACATAAATCAAAACCAAGATCACAACAATTAATATTCAATATGAAAACATACTTCAAAAATAGACTCACTTTTAATCAAAATAAAGGTCATGTTACTAAATAAAAAAATAATAGGTAATCAAGAAAGTGAATTTTGGATCTCATCAAAAGAGGTAATATCCCTAAACTCTTGCTCAATTAGGTGACCTTCTTGCAAAATGAGAGCTTCTTTTGAGAGTTTATCTACTTTGTAATTGAGTTGTATATAAACATGTGCAAGGGAGATTTCTTCAAAGAGTTTTTTTTTTCTCCAAGCAAAGTTCCATTACTAGGATTAAGGCCATATTTGTAATTTGATTTTTCCCATTTTCCCAATCCATCAATAACTTTGAGTCTCCTAGAACCTGCAACCTACTTACATTATTTACTCCAACTACTTTCAACAAATTCCAAAGAGAATAGAACTCTACTCTATTATTTGTTCCTTGTCCTACTCCAAAATTTAAAGTAAAATAGTGTGAATTGTTTAAAAAGAGGATACCACTTGCACCATACAAATGTAGAATCTTTTGATAAGAACCAATGAAAAATCCCCAAGGTTTTGTGTAGTCAATGCAAGGTTAATGTAATCTCCTTAGACATTTTTGTTTTGGAGGCCTCCATCCTCCACCTTATGACAACCATATTTGATGAGATGTCCAACCAATATGGTCCTGCTTTTGTAATACCCCAGTTTTGATCCCCACACCCATAATGTAAATGTGTACATGATGAATGAATATAAGCCACACAAATATAATTTGTAAACAAACATTGATTGTTAATCTAAACACATCACATGTTGCATAGGAGTAAGGACAAATAATGGGGGGCTATGAATTCACAAGAGGGGAAAGACGAGGTGGGGACTTAGGGGGCTCAAGTGGGTGCTCAATTAAGATAATGTTATTTTAATTTTGTCCTAGGTCCTTAATCATGTTTAATTAGTTCTCTTTAATACATTTTTTATTTTATCCTAAGATGTAAATTAATTGGATGAAGGAGGTAGTGGGCTCTCCACAGAGATAAGTGGTCCCTTCATTCCATGCAAACTTATGTTATACCTTTTTTCCTTGCAAGTAATTGGGGGAATTCAAACTATCATTTGGTTGGGGAAAATTAGGAGAATTATCTCTAAATTAACTGCCATGAGCTTACTGTAATTAAATTATTCCAAGCTAGATCCATGACTTATGAAGGAACTATGACTGTGTTTAAGACTAATTTTTGTTATTGAGAAGAATTGAACTACAGTTAAGAATCCTTGGACTCCTAATAGTGATATTTCTTAGCCAACCTATGCTAGATTCTTGGAGGGAAGTGGGATAAACTGAGGGAATACTTAGCAGAGCGGGGATCTCATTCCTTGGGTTGTGTAGGATAATGGGGAAAGAGGGTTGTGCATTGGGACTATTGTAGGTGGAAAATTGATTGTGAACCTAGGAAATGGGCTCTGTGAATAAAGTTAGAGCCAACCAAAGGTAAATTCACCCTTTTGGATTCATAGCCTTGGCTTGGGGGTGGCTTATGTTGCGGAGAGATTAACTGCAGCACAAAGCCTATAGGGTAGTGGGTATGTTACATCTTTCCTTGAAACATAATATTATTTTTAGCTAACCACACTCCCCACAAAACATAACATGGTAATGATCATTTTTTTTTCCAGGTTGCAAATCTTGGGGAAAACCCCCAAGTACTTCCCCTCATTTTGAGGATTGTACCTGTTGGAGCCGCCCTTGTTTTTTACCTTCCGAAAAATTTTCAATTTTTGAAGCTTGAAATCTAAGATTGATTTTCTTGTTCCTTCCGAGATCTTAAAATTCTGAAATCTTGTCGCCTGAACATAAATTCTTTTCCTACCTTAAAGAAAAACAAATCCATTTTCGAAATTGTGTTTTCTCCTTTGTTTTATTTCGGGATATCGCAATTCGGATACTTTAATCTTTGAATTCACAATGTCCCGAGTCGTGAATACTGTGAACTCGCCTTTAATCTTCACCCAAGACTTTAACTGGGGTAAATTTTTTAACTCGTGAGTGGACGTTGTCGGGAGTTCATGTCTCGGCATTCGTCAAACCCAAGTTTCTATTCTTACAAACCCGAGAGCTGAGAACGCGATAACCCTAGTCAAGAATTAGAGGTAAAACTAACCATGGTTAAATTTGGTGCTCGGCATTTCGCCACTCGTCACTTTCTTTCATAAAGTTAAGGCATCTAAAATCCCAACTCACGAAGTTGCGACATGATTAAGGAAAGATTAATTAGTAACCTAATCTGAGATTTTCTTCCCGTACCTTGAGCCTTAATTATCGTCACATCGCGGTATAGCGACTCGGCATACCATTCCCCCAAAAATCTGTCTTCGAACTTCTGAGTCGCGATATGGCGAATAGATTAATTATGCAAATTAATGACTCTCGAAATCATGATTACTATTAATTGAATCCAAGTCGGCCCTCCCGGCCTCGCGAGTTAAAAATTCAAATTGTTGAAAGGAAATCCACGATGCAGCGATAAGCGAGAAAATGGTTAACGTTGCTAAGTTTAAAATTTAAATATATATATATATATATATATATATATATATATATATATGCATCCTGTCCCGCGCATCGAGGTTTGCGCATTTCCCAAAGCACCTGCTTCTCTCCATACCCCGATCGCCTGTCAAGCCGCCAAACATTGATGACATTAATGAAGAATTAGGGTAAATCCACGAATAAATATGATCGGATTTTTACGCAATCAATTGGTTGTTAATTGCGATTGGACATAGTCATTACGGAGAATACATAAGTTTCAAATATATACGGGAGTCTCATTTGTTATAATAAAAACTTTTATAAGCGACACAGCTCGTCACTTTCAGAGTGAATTAACTTCTGCATGTATACGCAGGTTTATCACAGAAGAACGAAAACGCCAGCTTCATTCATGGCTCCGTGGAAAGCGACGAAAGAAAATGTTGAAGTTACAGGTCCAGGCTCAGACAATGTCTCTGATACTTCACCCCGAAGTATCGAATCAATTTTCGACTGGTCGCAGGTGTCCAATGTTCTGCAGGCAGAATTAGTTGATTACTCAGACGATTCTGATGGCAATGAAAGAGATAATTTTCACACCAAATATAAGATTGTCGTCCAGTCCGGGATGCACAGAATAGCAACCAGGCCCTGGCTGCTCCCTTACTATGACATGATCCGCTGGGCTTTGGATCATGTGGACCTGCCCACCAGAACAATTATGAATAGTCGGCGAGTGGCTATTGGAACTTTCCGGCCAGAGCATTTAAAAGACATGTAGAAGCTGCCTTCCACTTCAGAATATACATATGGCACGGATTTTTTGGAAGAATTCAAGGAAAAAGAGTGTTTTCAATACGAAAAAACCATGCCTGGTTTGATCAAAGACTGGGTTTTGCAACTCGGGAAATTCAGGGCAAATGATCAGGGCATCTATTCTATTTCTTCTTTAGAGCCACAGTACAAGTATGTGGCCATGATGACATGTCGCCTGTTTAGGCGAGAAGATACCTCACATTTCCATGTCTCCTGGGTGCCTCTCATATTTCGAGTCGCCGAAGGTTGCTCATTCAATTGGGCAAAAATGCTCTCAGACAGCCTAGCCAACAGGGTCATAGAGTATCGGGATAAAAACGCAGGCGGGAAACCCTCAGTGTTTTACATGTCGGCATATATCATGGATGTGATATGTTCCATGACGCCTTTCCCCTTGATGAATTGGGCTTGGAATCCAACCCAAGCAAAACCAGTGCACGAATACCATGATAAATTATGGGAAAATAAAGATGGAAAATTCCCATACGAGATTTTCAATTGGGTGATGGTGCCCCTGCACATCATTATTTTTGGTCACTCGGCATATCAGATAGCGTTTCAACAGGTCTGAGTGGTGTCACAGATTGGTATGTAGAAGTAGAGTTCTCATACATCAGAGTTTTCGGGGCTTCTATTCCCCCTCATGCGCTACCTTTGTTCATTCCCGATAAACTAGCTTGTCGAGAAGTTGCATGGCAAATAGTAATCGGAGGTGTAAGCAAGGAACTCAAGGGCTATTCAAAGAAGGTATGGCCTTCTTTTCCCATTCAAATGAATTCATATTCTTTATTAGATTTTGGGCATGCTAAACCCGAGGCTGCTGCCCTGGAGGACCTGAAGTTGGCCTCCATTGAGATTAAAAAACACGATCCACATAAAATTGTGAGTAATCATCTGGCTCATGTTGGGCTTAAAAGATTTGAACATGAGAATTCCCCCTCGGACGACATTTTCCAAGGAGTGAAATCTTATGAAGAGGTGTTAGCCCAGATCCAATTGCTAGCACCCGAAGACACAACGACTGTTTTAAGATTCCAAGAGCATAGGCGAAGATGTCTTCCCACTGTGTTGAGAGGTTTGGCCATTGCCGAGACAAAAGATAAAAATGCCAAAGATTCTACAGAGGTGATATCTATCCCTAGATAGCAACCGGAAGAGGAGAAAACGAGTAATCCTGAAACGAAAGAAAAGACTCCAGACCCTCCAAGCAAAGAGAGTTCGGCGACGAAAGAAAAGACTCCAGACCCTCCAAGCAAAGAGAGTTCAGCGATGAAGGAAAAAACTCCAGACCCTCCAAGCAAAGAGATTTCGGAGGTTGAGGAAAAAACTCCAGACCCTCCAAGCAAACAGAATTCGGAGGCTGAAGCAAAAATTCTAGACCCACCCGGAAAGCAGATAGCAGAGAATTCGAAGGCTGAAGCAAAAATTCTAGACCCACCAAGTTTGCTTCTTTGTGTTTTATGTTTTATTTCATTTCGCTCATTTATAACTGACATGCTTTGTTATAATTTATTACAACCACTACTATAACAAACGAATTCTGGTTTTCTGTCTCTGTCTATTGTTTTTCCTCTGCACCGGCTATCAGCAGGTGTAAGACCAATTCGCATGTTCAGAATTCTACGTTTATTCTCGGCTACGTTGGTTATTTTCTCACCTTCTTCTTCTTCTGCTTATATGTGTCTTTTCTTTGACAGGAACTTCATGTTATACGCAGCTAAATGTTTCTCTTTCGCATCACACTTTTATGTTAAATTATAATGCAGTTACGGGAAAGGGCCTTCTTTTGCAATCTTTATTTCGTTCAGAAAATGTAAAAATCTCTCTTTATTTCAATCGAATTGAAACAACACTGAAATCTCTCTTTAAATTATTTCCTACGGTTATTGTTCCTCAATGACTGTACTTGCAGCTACGCAACCTAATATTGAACCCGGGTTATCTAATCAAACACATATTTCTTTAACTCTTTTCGATACAATCCTTAAAACTGCTAACACCCGGGAAGAACTCGAGCATTCATGGGCAACCATTGAGCGCGGTATAACTGCTCAAGAGCAGTTGGAAGCTAGACGACGAGAACGTATAAATCTGCCTTAGTTTCTAATACTGAAGGTCAGTATAATCCTTTATCAACCTTCATCATACTTTCGGATGCCTTGACACTGTACTTCAAGCCTTAGTACAGACTCAGGAACAACATCTTTCTGGTGCCGTTGCCGGGGAAACGAAGTTACGAAATCTTTTTCCCTGGGGAAAACGACAAACTATTTCATTGATAGTGTTACTCTTCGATAGTGAACATAGAGTACATACAGTTTTAAGGATTTAAAAAAAAAAAAAAAAACTTTCACTTGGCGACTCCACTGAAACACAAACTGGCGTCTGGTAGAAGGCATACCAGACAGAACCCGGATGGCAAGCTGATTACGCCTGTTAATGATCCTAAAAAAAATTTAAAAGTGAGAGGCTCATCTGAGACAACCGCTACCATTCATAAGCCCAAAAACCCACCTTTAAAGACGAAATGCCTTTCAGAACCTCCTATTTCCTGCAACCCTCTGTCTGATACCAGAGATCCGAAAACAAACTACTCTAAATCTAGGAATGAAATCCATCAGACTATCCCATCTATAAATAGGGGAAAAGGTCCTTTAGAAAGATCGTCGTCATTTGACCTACCAACCTTTCTTCAGCAGAACTTCCCAGTTTCACCTGATTCAAAAGAGTGTGTTACACCCTCATTTCCTACTCCCAAATCAATGGGAGGCGTCGGAGGAGGAGGTAATGTCCCTCCTCCCAGAGTATTTGCAAAAGTAGCAGTGAGATACGCTCCCCTAGTTTTACCCGCTCACCTCCATGATTTACTTGACAACTACATTAAAAATATTCCTAAGTTCACTGGGGAGGGAGATCTAATCGCAGTCGAGCATATAAACTTTTTTGACCAGTTCACAGACATCTGTTGTATTGAGAACGAGGATGTTTATTCGAGACTTCTTGTACAGACCTTTGAAGGACAGGTTCGAACTTGGTTTAGGAGCCTTCCTGCAGCTTCTATTCGGACATATGATGCTTTGGAAGATGCCTTCCTCAGACAATGGGGAGAGCGGAAAGATCACTTGTATTACCTTACCGAGTTTGGGTCTCTAAAGAAGAAGAACTCAGAAACAATTATGGAATTTATTCTGAGATTTAACAAACTGTATAGTAAAATTCCAGCCGCTGTTAAACCTTCCGAACCCTCAGCTAAAGTAACCTTTGCGGGAGCTTTCGAACCTGATTTTGCTCTACTTTTGCGAGAAAGAAGAGGAGCCACCTTAAATAGAATGCAAGACGATGCTGTCGAAATAGAATCTAATATGATGGCTTCAAGCAAGTTAAAGGCTAAAGTAGAAACAGTCAACCAAGAAAATCGGCGCTATAGGGAACCAGTAGGTCCTTCGGGGTCAAATAGACATACTGATGACAGAGTGGATGATATGGCCCGGATAATTAAAGAACTGTCTAACAAAATATCTAGAATGGAGTTGGATCAGGCTAAAGCTAATTCTTCTAACAAAAGGGACTTTAGGAGGAACCCAAATCCCCAAAATCAACAGAGGCAAGTAAAAAATGAAGATAAAAAAATGCAGGCTCCACTAAAAAACGAAAATTTTATAGGGGAAAATGACCTCCAAGATTTTGGAGATTCGGAAGATGAAGTTGCGTGTTTTGGTGATGAATGTTCCCAGTCATTTTTGACCAGGGAAGACTATGAGAAATCTTTAAATACCTCCCAACCTCCTGATGAAGATAAAGAAGGTGTTCACCATGACCTTTGCGTATCTCAACCAGAAACAAAAATGATAGCGGCTGATTTTCAACCCAAATACAATCTAAGATCAAAAAATAAGACCACCTCAATTGACAAACCTAAAAGAATCCTTCAAAGGGGTCAATCTCATGAACCTCCTTTGGAAGAAACATCGTTACCCAGCAATAAGGTCAAGGTAGCAAAAACTCGAGAGTCCAACGCGAAAAAGGTTGAAACCCAAACAAAAGAAATTGAACCGGTAGATAAAGTTATATCTTCGGCTAAGATCGCGAATGATAAAGCAGTCTAGACAAATAAGCCAGAAAGGAAAAGCTCGGAATTCTTAACCAAAGAAACCGACAAGGTAAATTTATCTTTCAATTTTGAAAATGAATTAAATAAAATTAAGATACCGATCCCTTTGGTAGAATTAGCAAGAAACCCCACTTATCGGAAACAAATCGCCAAAATAATGGGTGTCTCTGAGTCAGAAAGTCACTCTGATGTTATCAACCTAGAAGACGACAGACCTAACATCACCTTCGGTCCTCATTTTGAGGGATCTAAAGATAACGTCGCTCCTTTCTATATCACCCTGAATATACATGATCTGTTACTGCATAACTGTATGTTAGACTCCGGGGCTTCAGATAATGTTATGCCCAAAATTATAATGGAGAGACTGGGCCTCCAGATCACTAGACCCTATGGAGATCTATACTCTTTCGATTCGAGAAAGGTTAAATGTATGGGAATGATAAAAGATCTGGTTGTTACCCTGGCTCAGGTCCCG
>ML777660.1:777191-817299 GCA_009831015.1 Picea engelmannii | reverse complement strand
CGATTCGAGAAAGGTTAAATGTATGGGAATGATAAAAGATCTGGTTGTTACCCTGGCTCAGGTCCCGGTCAAGAGTGTCTTGATGGATGTGGTTATTGCGGATATTCCTCCCAAATATGGTATGTTGTTATCCAGATCATGGGAAGCCAAGTTGGGGGGTTCTCTACAATTGGACATGTCATATGCCACAATTCCTATATTCGGTGGTCAGTTTACTCGGTTGTACAGGGAAACAAGATTGGCGTATACTGTCAGTGATCCTCAGAATCCAAATAAATTTCCCATTTACGTTGCAGACCAAGATCTGGGGAATTGCATATTGTCATTTGATGATGGTTTAGAGGGGTGCTCAGAAGAACTTGATATGAAGCGAGAAGAGCTTAACCCCTTGACTGAAGAACTATGCAAAGGTGGTATCTGGAAAATGTACTTCGATGGTGCTTCGTCTTCTGAAGGAGCTGGTGCTGGCATACTTTTGGTAGCGCCTGAAGGTAAGTTTATCGTTCCTTTCTCATATCATTTGCAGTGGGATATTGATTACACCAATAACGTATGTGAGTATGAAGCATTAATCTTAGGTTTAGAGGCTGCAAAAAAGTTAAATATAAAAAACTTGGAGGTTTACGGCGACCCTGAATTGATAGTAAAACAAGTAAACCAACAATACCAAACCAAACATCCCAGACTAAGAACATACAAAAATTGTGCTTGGGATTTGATGGAGAATTTTTTCTCATCTATAAAAGTCCATTTTATTCCTCGCACAGGGAATCTACATGTTGACGCATTGGCTAAGGCAGCCTCCACCTTTTCTCCTCCCACGAACGTTAAACTGAAATATCATATTGAAATCAGATATAAACCCTCTATACCTGACAATGTCAGACACTGGCAGATTTTTGAAGATGACGAACAAATTCAGAAATTTCTTATGGCAATAGGTGTGTTCTCTAAAACTTATCCAGACCAAGAAAATCAAAACGATCTGATGTGGATTTTGCAAGAGGGTGAAGATCCTGAAACCTTTCGAGATAAAATAGCGGATCATCGCATGTTGGTCCTTAAAAACAACCAGATCCCGAAAGGATTAATTCCTTTAGAAAGACTCTTCGATCAGAACGATATACCTTTGAAATCCACTTTGCAGCCCCAACCAGAAGAAGTGGAGGATTGCAACATAGGAACTGAAAAAGAAGCCAAGATAGTAAAGATATCTAAATTCCTCCCTCCCAAGGTAAAAGACCAATACAGAGACCTACTCAAACAGTATATAGATGTTTTCGCCTGGTCCTATGAAGAGCTTCGAACGTATGACACTTCCATAATTGAGCACAAGATACCGTTGAAGCCCAGGGTCAAGCCTTTTAAGAAAAAACTTAGGCAATTTAACCCCATTTTGTTGCCCGTCATTGAAAAGGAAGTTAAGAAGCTTTTAGATGCGAAAATAATCGTACCTCTAAGGTACTCAGACTGGGTGGCAAATTTAGTCCCTGTCAGAAAAAAGAATGGAGAAAACAGACTATGTGTGGATTTCCAGAACTTGAACAGGTCCTCTCTTAAGGATAATTATCCTCTCCCCAAAATGGACCACGTCTTGGAAAGGGTAGTTGGAGAAAATCGAATGTCTATGATAGATGGGTTTTCTGGGTACAACCAAATCGCCATGAATGAGTTGGGCAGAGAAAAGACCTCTTTCACCACACCATGGGGTACATTCATGTATGACAAAATGCCTTTTGGTTTAATGAATGCAGGGGCTACATTCCAGCACGCTATGGACATCGCTTTCATCGAGGAAAGAGACAAGTTCGTAGTAATCTACCTTGACGATTTAACAGTTTTCTCTAAAACCGATCAAGAACATTTGATCCATTTAAAACAGACTTTCGAAAAATGCCGCAGGTATGGCCTATCTTTGAACCCAAAGAAATCACATTTCGCTATGCAGGAAGGTAAGCTTCTGGGGCATATCGTATCTAAAGATGGGATCAGGATCGATCCTAAGAGGATAGAAGCAATACAAACTATCAGGATTCCTAGGAACGTAAAAAAAATTCAATCTTTCTTAGGAACAATAATTTTCTTACGAAGGTTTGTACCAAATTTTGCTGAGATTGTCAAAATGATCACAGGAATGCTCAAAAAGGATAGCAGAATAAATTGGACGACCGAGGCTAAAGCGTCGTTCGAGCATATTAAAAAAGTCATCAGTGAAGCACCTGTGTTAACAAGCCCAGATTACTTGAAAGATTTCCTCATCTTCTCGTTCGTTTCTGAACATACTATCGCCGCGGTATTGCTACAAAAAGATGATGAAGGCTTTGAACGCCCGATCGTGTTTTTTAGCAAGAGCCTTAGAGACGCCGAACTAAAATATAATATAATAGAAAAACAAGCGTACGCAATGGTGAAAGCGCCTAAAGCATTCAGAACTTATGTTCTGCATTCAAAAATTATCGTGTATGTACCAACCAGTGTTGTGAAAGACATATTGGTATAGCCAGATAGTGATGGAAAACGAGGGCGTTGGCTCGCTAAAATACAAAAATTTGATCTGGAAGTCAAACCTACAAAATTAATAAAGGGGCAGGGTCTGGCCAAACTCTTGGCTGAGTCGAACCTTAGAGCTCTTGACATTAATTGCCTTCAAGGGGAAGACAAAGACACACATTTGCAAGAGCCAGATGACCAAACACATCCAAGCAAGGTTGAAGAAAAATTCATGTCGTCAAAATGGTATAAAGACATATTTTTCTATTTGTTAAACCTGAAATGTCTAGATGGACTAACACCAGCCAAAGGAAGAACTTTGAAACTCCATACTGCAAAATATTGCATCTCCGAAAATCAACTATATTGGAAGGATCCACTCAGTTTCTTACTAGTCTGTTTGGTTGAGTCGGAAACTCCACGGGTTATGGAAGAATTTCATGAAGGAATCTGTGGAGGACACCATGCATGGAGAGCCACAGCCTACAAGATCCTGAGGGCCGGATACTATTGGCCAAAACTATTCTCGGATGTCAATGCTAAAGTACGTGCCTGTTACTCATGTCAAATGTTCGTTGGTAAGCAGAAACTCCCTACACTACCACTCGTTCCAGTCAAAACTGAAGCCCCATTTCAACAATGGGGATTAGACTTCATAGGGGAAATTAATCCCCATTCCAGTGCTCAGCATAAATGGATCCTAACTGCCACTGATTATTTTACAAAGTGGGTGGAAGCAATTCCAACCAAAAGGGCAACAGACTCGGTGGTGATCAACTTCTTGGAAGATAACATCTTGTCAAGATTCGAGTGTCCCTGAAAGATTGTTACCAACAACGCTCAGGCCTTCAAATCCATGGCTATGATCGATTTCTGCCAGAAGTACAGTATCGTTCTCGGCCATTCCACTGCTTATTACCCTCAAGGAAACAGGTTGGTCGAGTCATCTAACAAGATCCTGGTAAACATAATAAAAAAAGTACTGGATAAAAAAAAAAGGTCCTGGCATGTGAATTTGAAGTACGCATTGTGGGAAAATCACATCAGTACTAAAAGATCTATCGGCATCTCGCCGTTCCAGTTGGTCTACGGGACTGACGCAGTTCTACCTATAAACTTAGCGTTGCCAGTGATGAAATTATGGCAGGATCAGAACGAAGAACCCAATCATGTAACTAGGAGAATTAACCAGCTCATCAAGGTTCGATAGAACAGAGTGAAGGTTGATGAGAAAATGCAGAAATATCAGGACGATATGAAAGCATTGTTCGATATCAAGGCAAAAAACAGAGAATTCCTCCCAGGTGATTTAGTGCTAAGATGGGATGTGAGAAGGGAAGAAGCCGCAAAGCATGGCAAATTTGATCACCTTTGGTATGGACCGTTCAGAGTCTCGGCTCCAGAAGGAAAGAATTCCTTTCTTCTGGAAAATATTGATGGAGAAGTTCTCAGCGCCCCGATCAACGGGCGGTATCTAAAGCACTACATGACGTGACAGTCATCAATTTAAAATATATGTGTGTGTGTGTGTGTGTGTGTGTGTGTGTATTTGTAAATAAATAAATTTGTTCAAACATATAATATTAATTTTTGGTTTTCGTTCCTAAACTCTCAACACACTTTCAATAAAATTTGTATTTGTTTTTACAGGATTCCAGCTGCAGACGAAACTAGCTCAAATAATTAAGGTGCAAGTCGGTGTTGGAAATAAGACAACTAAAACAGGTGATACTTAAGATAGTTCATAAGCTCATAGAGAAAGTGAAAAGAAAAGATAGAGGTAAGCTTTCTAAATACACAGGTCATTAGAGGCTGTTTAAGCAAACTAAAGTAACGTTTTTTAAATTTTCAATATGATGGGTTAGATAACGAATGTTTTTAGTTTCATAATCTTCAAATAAAATAATTTGAATGAATACATAAAACCTAAAACAGTCAGTCATAATTTTTGTTCCTAAATATATTCGAAAATCAGCCCCGAACTATGGTGACCTTTTGTATATTAAGCCATTGAATTTCTGCCTGGTTTTTTGTCTATCTTTGGGCCTAAACTTCAGTGAGTCATTATCTTCCCGAGTCTTGTGAAGGAATAAAAGTTTTTTTTTTTTAAACCTCAGGGATTTCGAAACGGATCCAAATAAGAAAGTTGGTCTTCACAACTACTTAATCTTCTACTAAGCCAAGGAACGTTTATAGAAATCCTAACTTTCCTAGGTTTTTCAACAGAGTCGAAAAATTCAAAGCTTGCTTGAGCAGGATGTCCCTTAAAATTTTTATTATTCTCCCCTGGCTCCCTAGGAACGAAGGTCTTGTGAGGGTCAAAGGAAGGTTGTTACCGAGTAATCAAAATAAGCTGACAGACCTCTGATAAAAAATATTACACAGATCTCAGCCTTGATATAAACTGATTGCTCCCATCTTTGTGTTTTAAAAGTAAATACTAAGACAGGTGGTGAAAGGAAATTCAGAAAATGATTGCCCCCATCTAGTCCATTAAGACGATGAAAGGAAATTTAGTAATGATTGCCCTCGTCTTAAGCGTTTAAACGCATAAATATTTTCCGAAGTGGTGAAAAGAAATTCAGTTAAAAAGGGGTCAGACAACTTCACCGGGGTACTGAACAGGCTCGCTGGCAGTGAAGCAATGTCTGAGAGATCTGTAAGGCTGTTACGCATAAATATCAATCTACTCTGGTAACCAACACTTTCTGAAAGCTTGATCATTTTCCCAAATTCCGATGGGACTTCCCTATGTAAAATTGTATAATAACGTTCTTTTTATGCAAGCTGAGAATCATGAGATCTTTTGAATATCCTAGGGTCGTTTTGACTGTCTTAAAACATCCCCAAAGTTAGTATGAGAAAGGGAAGGTTGTGAAAGAAACTTCAGTTGTTTTTAGAAAAAGTATCCGAGTTCAAAAAAGTTTTTTCTGAGGTACAAAACAAAGTTTCCCCCCCCCTCCTTAGCCTGTGACTCCATTTACCCAATATTGGCACCTGGTCTACTGTTCTTCCTGCCTCACAGGGAAGAGGGATCCCTAGTTGGAGCCTATGTTGGAGCCGCCCTTGTTTTTCACCTTCCGAAAAATTTTCAATTTTTGAAGCTTGAAATCTAAGATTGATTTTCTTGTTCCTTCCGAGATCTTAAAATTCTGAAATCTTATCGCCTGAACATAAATGCTTTTCCTACTTTAAAGAAAAACAAATCCATTTTCGAAATTGTGTTTTCTCTTTTGTTTTATTTCGGGATATCGCAATTCGGATACTTTAATCTTTGAATTCACAATGTCCCAAGTCGCGAATGCTGCGAACTCGCCTTTAATTTTCACCCAAGACTTTAACTAGGGTAAATTTTTTAACTTGTGAGTGGACGTTGTCAAGAGTTCGCGTCTTGGCATTCGTCAAACCCAAGTTTCTATTCTTACAAACCTGAGAGCCGAGAACGCGATAACCCTGGTCAAGAATTAGAGGTAAAACTAACCATGGTTAAATTTGGTGCTCGGCATTTCGCCACTCATCACTTTCTTTCATAAAGTTAAGGTGTCTAAAATCCCGACTCACGAAGTTGCGACATGATTAAGGCAAGATTAATTAGTAACCTAATCTAAGATTTTCTTCCCGTACCTTGAGCCTTAATTATCGTCACATCGCGGTATCGCGACTTGGCATACCATTCCCCCAAAAATCTGTCTTCGAACTTCCGAGTCGCGATATGGCGAATAGATTAATTATGCAAATTAATGACTCTCCAAATCATGATTACTATTAATTGAATCCAAGTCGGCCCTCACGGCCTCGTGAGTTAAAAATTCAAATTGTTGAAAGGAAATCCACGATGCAGCGATAAGCAAGAAAATGGTTAACGTTGCTAAGTTTAAAATTAAAAAAAAACAAATATATATATATGCGTCCCATCCCGCGCATCGAGGTTTGTGCATTTCCCAAAGCACCTGCTGCTCTCCATACCCCGATTGCCTATCAAGCCGCCAAACATTGATGACATTAATGAAGAATTAGGGTAAATCCACGAATAAATATGATCGGATTTTTACGCAATCAATTGGTTGTTAATTGCGATTGGACAGACTTATTATAGAGAATACAGAAGTTTCAAATATATACGGGAGTCTCATTTGTTATAATAAAAAAATTTATAAGCGGCACAACTCGTCACTTTCAGAGTGAATTAACTTCTGCATGTATACGCAGGTTTATCACAGAAGAACGAAAACGCCAGCTTCAGTCATGGCTCCGCGGAAAGCGATGAAGGCAAATGTTGAAGTTACAGGTCCGGGCTCAGACAATGTCTCTGATACTTCACCCCGAAGTATCGAATCAATTTCCAACTGGTCGTAGGTGTCCAATGTTCTGCAGGCAGAATTAGTTGATTACTCAAACGATTCTGATGGCAACGAAAGAGATAATTTGCACACCAAATATAAGATTGTCGTCCAGTCCAGGATGCACAGAATAGCAACCAGGCCCTGGCTACTTCCTTACTATGACATGATCCGCTGGGCTTTGGATCATGTGGACCTGCCCACCAGAACAATTATGAACAGTCGGCGAGTGGCTATCGGAACTTTTCGGCCAGAGCATTTACAAGACATGTATAAGCTTCCTTCCACTTCAGAATATACATATGGTGCAGATTTTTTGGAAGAATTCAAGGAAAAAGAGTGTGTTCAATACGACAAAACCATGTCTGGTTTGATCAAAGACTGGGTTTCGCGACCCGGGAAATTCAGGGCAAATGATTAGGGCATCTATTCTATTTCTTCTTTAGAGCCACAGTACAATTATGTGGCCATGATGACATGTCACCTGTTCGGGCAAGAAGATACCTCTCATTTCCATGTCTCCTGGGTGCCTCTCATATTTCGAGTCGCCGAAGGTTGCTCATTCAATTGGGCAAAAATACTCTCAGACAGCCTAGCCAACAGGGTCATAGAGTATAGGGATAAAAAGGTAGGCGGGAAACCCTCAGTGTTTTACATGTCGGCATATATCATGGATGCGATATGTTCCATGACACCTTTCCCCTTGATGAATTGGGCTTGGAATCCAACCCAAGAAAAACCAGTGCACGAATACCATGATAAATTATGGGAAAATAAAGCTGGAAAATTCCTATACGAGATTTTCAATTGGGTGATGGTGCCCCTGCACATCATTATTTTTGGTCACCCTCCACCTCACATATCGGATAGCGTTTCAACAGGTCTGAGTGGTGTCGTAGATTGGTATGTAGAAGCAGAGTTCTCATACATCAGAGTTTTCGGGGCTTCTGTTCCCCCTCATGCGCTACCTTTGTTCATTCCCGATAAACTAGCTTGTCGAGAAGTTGCATAGAAAATAGTAATCGGAGGCGTAAGCAAGGAACTCAAGGGATATTCAAAGAAGGTATGGCCTTCTTTTCCCATTCAAATGAATTCATATTCTTTATTAGATTTCGGGCATGCTAAAGCTGAGGCTGCTGCCCTGGAGGACCTGAAGTTGGCCTCCATTGAGATTAAAAAACACGATTCACAGAAAATTGTGAGTAATCATCTAGCTCATGTTGGGCTTAAAAGATTCGAACATGAGAATTCCCCCTCGGACGACATTTTCTGAGGAGCGAAATCTTATGAAGAGGTGTTAGCCCGAATCCAATTGCTAGCACCCGAAGACACAACAGCTGTGTTAAGATTCCAAGAGCATAGGCAAAGATGTCTTCCCACTGTGTTGGGAGGTTTGGCCATTGCCGAGACAAAAGATAAAAATGCCGAAGATTCTACAGAGGTGATATCTATTCCTGGAAAGAAACCAGAAGAGGAGCAAATGAGTAATCCCGAAACAAAAGAAAAGACTCCAGACCCTCCAAGCAAAGAGAGTTCGGCGACGAAAGAAAAGACTCCAGACCCTCCAAGCAAAGAGAGTTCAGCGACGAAGGAAAAAACTCCAGACCCTCCAAGCAAAGAGATTTCGGAGGTTGAGGAAAAAACTCCAGACCCTCCAAGCAAACAGAATTCGGAGGCTGAAGAAAAAATTCCAGACCCACCCAGAAAGTAGATAGCAGAGACTGAAAAAGAACAGAACCCTGTCAATACTCCAAAAGAATCAACAAAGCAAATAGGAAAACCCATCTCCTCTGTCACACCCTTGCAATCGGCACAAGGAGATATTAGTGAGGGATGGATATTTGGTGAAGAGTTGAGGCCTATAAGGGCATAGGAACTCCCTCCTAATGAGTTCTTTTTTGATAAAAAGAGGAAAGTTGTGGTGAAGCGGGAATTTTGTCAAGAGGGAGAGTCCACTGTTAAAAAATACAAAATCATGACAGATGGTAAGAACAAGAAAAGTGACCAGCTTGCTACTGAAATCGCTGGAACACTGGGAGCCTACGCTTCGGCGAATCAATTCTCGGTTGGGCAGATGAATCTCCAATTAAAAAGAAAAAATCGCCTCATCAAGATCCTCGAGGCCAGGTTGACTACAGCTACAGAAAATGCCAGGGGCCAGGCCAACATAGAGATGGAACAGGCTAGATTGGCTGATAAAAATGAGATAGAAACTCTCGAAGTCAAGCTGGAGCAAGCACATTTGGTGATCTGAGAAGGTCAGGTGCAGGCTGGTCAGCAGAGGAATATGATCATAGAGCTACAAGCTCAGTTAGAGGTTGTTGAGAGCAAAATGATCAACATCGAAGGGTTTAAATCCCGGGCGATTGATATCAGTGGCAAGATCTCTTCTGTGCAGCAAAGTCTGTTAGACAAAGTGGGGGTGATCCGAGAAGACTGCATGTTAATTCATCGTATTTCAGAGAATTTGACTGTCAAATAAAGGAACGCAGAGGCTACTCGGGTAGCTTTTCAAGAGGCAGTGATAGTTACCAACAAAAGATTTTCCACAGGTTCTCCAGGGCTCACTATCGCTGAACAAACAAAAGGTAATATTTTGTTAAAAGACTGGGAACATAATATTGCTTTAAGCAAGGAATAGGCTCAAAAGGTAACTAGTTCATTAGAAGAAGTTTTCAATGCCATAGATGGCGAGCTGCTAGAAATGGAAAATGGAGGTGACTCAGAGACGCTAAGGCAAATGAATATAGATCATATCTCCCTCGATCTAAAGGAGAAGAATGAAAGAAATTCGACGGATATTATAAAATGGACAGGGTAGATATGGCTCAGGTTGATAAACATTTGATTCAACCGAGCACGCTACTCAGCGCTCTTCACATCATTGATGCACAAATAGGTTATAAACTTCCACAGTTGGCTCAAGAGTGCTATTTCTCCGAGGCCAGCTGTCAAGCAGAGCCTTCACAGCTTGTATCCCATTTCGTGGACAAATGTATCGCATGTGCCGAATCCACGCAAAGACAAGCACCTGGCACCTTTTGAAAATGGAGTAGAAGAGATGGAGTGATTTTGCTCCTAACAGCTGCCTAACGGAACCGTCACAACTTGTATCCAGTTTATGGACAGATGTATCATATGCACCTAATCATGTAAAGGCAAGCACCTGGCACTTTTTGAAAATAGAATAGGAGAGGGAAAATTTGTATAAATAGACACAAAAAGAAGAAGAGGGAGCTGGACCTTTTTGGTATCGATTGTAATAGAGTTTTACACTGGAAGAAGTTAATATACAAGCATTTTTGAAGATTCTCGATTACGTCCAGACTGTATTACCAAGTTTGCTTCTTTGTGTTTTATGTTTTATTTCATTTCGCTCATTTATAACTGACGTGCTTTGTTATAATTTAGTACAACCACTACTATAACAAACGAATTCTGGTTTTCTATCTCTGTTTATTGTTTTTCCTCTGCACCGGCTATCAGCAGGTGTAAGACCAATTCACATGTTCAGAATTCTACGTTTATTCTCGGCTACATCGGTTATTTTCTCACCTTCTTCTTCTTCTGATTATATGTGTCTTTTCTTTGACAGGAACTTCATGTTATACGCAGCTAAATGTTTCTCTTTCGCATCACACTTTTATGTTAAATTATAATGTAGTTACGGGAAAGGGCCTTCTTTTGCAATCTTTATTTCATTCAGAAAATGTAAAAATCTCTCTTTATTTCGACCGAATTGAAACAACACTAAAATCTCTCTTTAAATTATTTCCTACGGTTACTGTTCCTCAATGACTATACCTGCAGCTACGCAACCTAATATTGAACCTGGGTTATCTAATCAAACAAATATTGCTTTAACTCTTTTCGATACAATCCTTAAAACTGCTAACACCCGAGAAGAACTCGAGCATTCATGGGCAGCCATTGAGCGTGATATAACTGCTCAACAGCAGTTGGAAGCTAGACGACGAGAATGTATAAATCTGCCTTAGTTTCTAATACCAAAGGTCAGTATAATCCTTTATCAACCTTCATCATACTTTTGGATGCCTTGACACTGTACTTCAAGCATTAGTACAGACTCAGGAACAACAGTACCCAGGGTAAACCCTAGAATCTTCAGGGCACAAGGTAAGTCAACAATAGGGCTCAAATCCATTACAATAATATACTCATTAAGAGCTCAACATGTCACTTGCAGGAATTGAACCTGATTAAGGAGGATAACAATCATTCCTCCCAACCACCTGAGCTAAACCCAATTGAAAACATGGTAATTCTCTATGAGAGTCAAAAAATATATTTGTTTATCTAGCATTCAAAACATTCCAACAATGAAGGCTAATTCCATAGATTTTGTAGTTTTAATATTTGTAACACCTCATGCCAAACAACTTTGGTAAATGAACAATTTATGAATAGGTGATTTAGGACCTTACTATCTTCCTTACACAATATACACCATCTAGGCCCTATCTAGTTCCTTTTTTGTCCATTATCTCAGATTAGGATCTTATTAGTCAGAGCTAACCAAAGAAATATTCTAGTTTTTAGAGGAATTTATAACTTCCATACCACTCTCCACCACCACAACCTTTCATCTCTTATTTCTTCTTTAATTTTAGCTTCATAACCTAATTTTATAGTAAGCACCCCTGCAGATTTATTTTTGGACCGCTTTAATTCATCATCATGTTCCTTAAGAAATATGACATTGTGCATTAATAGGTTTGTATATTGTGTCCACTCTATAGCCTGGTCATCGCATAATTTCAAGTCTTCTATTGATTTCCAAGATTGAATCCAACCTCCCTATTCCATATTGCCCAATGCATCTATTAACTAGGCTTGTGATTCCTTTGGCATGATGATTTTAAAGGAGGGAATTGATAGATTATAATTTCCACTACATCCAATCCAAGGGTCCTCACCAACTTTCAACTTATTTGCTTGACCAATTTTCCAAACAATCCAATTACCCCAAATATCAAAATATTTAATGAGACCTTTCCATACATTTGAAGCTCCTATTAAGGGATTTCTCTCTTCTCTTGTCCAACCCTCCAAATCTATATTCTCTAAATACTTTTCCTTCATCACCTTTCCCCACATCTCTTTATTGAAGAGGAGTCTCCATAGAATTTTTTCTACTAGATCTTGGCTAAAGACATAGACATTCTTCAAGCCCCACCCACCTACCTCACAACTTTATGGATTTCTAATGGGATTTAATATGACATTTTATTTCCCCCCCCAATTTTCTTGTCAATTGTTGGTTTGTCATTGAATTCCAGGTTTATTATGCTAATTAATGCTTGCAGGGTGAAGTTGACACTTGTCTTGTTGTCCACTCTCAAACATTGTGTTGCACTAGCTCTCACAATAAGTTAATAGTCGACCTTTGTACACTTGAAACACAAAACCTTTTCTCTATATTGGTGACTCTACTGGGAAGTTTGATTCAATTTTCTCATGCTCAATTGTATTTCCGCTTAAATGTTTACATCTAGATTTCTCTAGGCTTGGTTTAGATTTAATTAATTCTTTTTCCATATGTCGAAAGATGACGTTTTTCTTGAAATTTCAATATCAATGTTCAACACAATTGTCCACCTTTTATTTGTACCATTCACATGAACATTCCTCCAACATTGATCCAAATTGGATCCTCGCCAAAAAACTCTTTGTAATTTTGCAATAAGCATTTAATAATTTTTGGCAAGGTTGATAAAATGTTCAAAATTCACTTAGAAGTTGAAACGAACCATTATGATGGTTGACCTTCCAAGGAATCCCATTAAAAATGAAGGTTTCAATGAAGAAGAAAACTAAATGGAACAGAGAGAGAGGAGGAAATGAAGAAGGGAAATAATAGAGACGAGATCTTAAAGAAGCAGTCTACTTGATTATCAGAGGAGAAGAAGACATTGAGGCCATCCAATGACGAGTTAAGATTGTTGTCGAGCCATGTCCATCTACAAATTTATTGTCCCATGGTTAAAAAAAAAACAAAAACAATACACTAAATATGTATATAGCTCACCCTTTTGTAATCAATTCCTCTTAATAAAATCCCCATCAAATTGGTTTTCCCATTTCGAGTTTCCATGAAGAAAAGACTTTGTGTCTATTGTGCATTTGAAATATCTATGTTATGTTGCATTTATATTACAATGTACACCATGTTATACAACCAAATGTTTGGTTTCTTTGTTGTTGGTTTAATTTATGCACCGAGAAATAATAGCCTACAACCATATGCAATATGATTCATCACTTGCTTGGCAAGTAAAATTACAGACTAGTCACATTCTATTGGAGGATGTCGTCCCATGTTCATCCCCAATGCATGCTAATTATCCAACTCAATTCTTCCTTTTACCAATTTGTTGGAGGGTTTTTTTTTTAATGATGTAAACTAAGTTGTTAGATGCAACCAATTGTTTATGGGTTAGTGTTTTACAATTATGAGAGAAATTTTCCTCTTGTTATTGCTCATATGAACAATGGGAAGATGTGTGGAGAACCCTTACAACTTGTATGCATCATTCCTATGCATATTGGTAATTTTCTTACAATAAAATGCTAGAATAAATGCAAAAAATTGGAATAGGGGTTGATTAATAATATCCTCAAGCTTGAATTGATGTAACTATAACATGAAAACATATTTATTAATGAGTGCACTTGTATTTTTTCTTGATCATTGGGCCATGTGCTAGGTGAACACATTTTCAACCATTGTTTGGTTGACTCTCCTGCCATACTATCCCCAATATTCCAATGCTTGTATGATAGTTGGGATGCAATATTGGGTGCTTTCTAAGACACCAATGAATAACATTACCATACATTTCGATATTTTGTGTTCCACTTACACTTACAATGAAATGTAAATGGGCATAATGCCTACTTTAATTTATAAGTATTGTTATTATTTGGACCACCCATTGATGGATACAAACAATTTTGTATTGGTCTTGTAATTAGTAACAACACTAGATGAAATCGATATTGGTGTGAATAACTTACGTAGTTGGATGACAGAGTTAGAGTATTAAGATTTCACATAGAAGATCCAAATATAATTTTCCATAGAGGAGTTGTGTTAAAAAAACAAGAAGGCCATAGGCCTACCATTTATGGATCATAAGGTATTAGAATAGGTTCATTAGATACCTTGAAGCAGTTGCTATGGGAAAAACCTTAAAGAGGGAGAATTTGGATGAGTTGAGACACTTCAATAGGTAGATACAAGAGGAAAATCAATATTGGAGACAGACAATGAATGAGACATAAAAATAACTTGCCAAATTCCAGGACTCCTTTACCACCATGAGAGAAGAATTAGATAGAATCATATTGTATCTCTTGCAACTGGAAAAGAAATCCACTCAATTGGATAATTGGCAAGAGGAGAGGTTCACCAAAGTGACTACTTGGCTATATCAGTATTTGGAAATGAAGTAAGAGGCATTGAATAAGACATAAGCATTTGTCTAAGAGACCAAGCAAGCCCCTTCTATTTCCACTATGAAATCTAACACCATGATGGAGTCAAGCATGATAAACTCACCTTCCAAGACCCTTCCTCAAGAGACCTTCAACAAATTTGAAAATCACACTAGAAGCATTGGTTCCAAGCTCATGAGGAAAATGGGATATGATGGCCAAGAGATAAGCATGGAAGGCCAAGGGATTGTGATCCCCATTGCATCTTAACATAGGCCCAAGCATGAAGTCCTAATATCCAACATATAGGAAGCTAACACAAATCTTTCTCAACCCACCTTTGTCAAGGCAAGAGGAACTGGAAAAGAAGTCACTCCCATGGAGGAAAAGGAAGTTGGAAAAGGAGCATGCAACGATCCATTCAAATCTACTTGTAGAGGATTGGAAGAGGGAAAAAAAGATATGATTCTACCATCTATATCTTCTTCAAATATTAGGGGACTAAACAAACAAGCTGGAAACACCATCACAAACTGAAAATGCATGGCATGGTATCTTTGGTTTATTTTTTTTGTAAGAAAAGTCTTAATATGGATAACAATTGTTGATAGTCTATAAGGCCAAGCAACCCATGTAGGAACTATTTTTAGTACTATATATTGATTGGATATTGAGAGGCCAAA
Source organism: Picea engelmannii (assembly GCA_009831015.1). Taxonomy (NCBI): domain Eukaryota; kingdom Viridiplantae; phylum Streptophyta; class Pinopsida; order Pinales; family Pinaceae; genus Picea; species Picea engelmannii. Next base: position 802,328 of record ML777660.1, on the reverse strand, counting down.
TGTTGGAGGCTTCATTTGAAACTCCATCCCATGAACCAAACATCCAAGAAGAAATCTTGGAGAGTCAAGGTCAAAGGGAAATATGAGTTGTTGGTACTTATAGCGCAAGTAGTAGTGGTTGTACAACAACCTATTGCAGCAACTAATGTCATCTCTAGCCATGAGATGGACATCAGGCTTATGCCAAAGGTATCCCCTATTCATTTATTATCCTCCATCTTGCAACAAAGTCACCCTTTCTTGGAGATTTGTCAAACGATGCTTGAAGGTAGAGAAGCCAATTATTGAAAAGACTTGAAGCTTTTGGGGACCAAAATATTGCAAATTGGGAGGTGTGATCTTAATTGGATCCTCACCAAAAACAATCTTTGTAGGATTCGTAACAAGCATTTAATTGTTTTTGGAAAAGTTGATAAAATGTTCAAAATTCCCTTGGAAGTTGAAATGAAACATTGTGATGGTTGGCCTTCCAAGGTAACCCATTAAAAATCAAGGTTGTGATGAAGAAGAGCATTGAACGAAATAGAGAGGGAGGATAAAATGAAGAAGAGAAGTAGCATATATGAGATCTCAAAGGAGAAGTCTACTTGATTATCAGAGGAGAAGAAGACATCCATGATGAGTGAATATTGTTGTTGAGCCATGGCCATCTACAAATTTCCTGTCAATGAGTAACAATATACTAAATCTATGTATATATCACCCTTTTGTAATCAGTTCCTCTTAATAAAATCCCCATCAAATCGATTTTCCATTTGGGGTTTCCTTGAAAAAAAAACTCTATGGCTATTGCACATTTGAAATCTTTGTCTTACGTTGTGTCTATATTACTGTGTATACCATGTTATACACCAAAAATTGTGGTTTTCATGTTGTTGGTTTAATTTATGTGCTGAGAAATCATAGCTTACAACCATATGTGATATGATTCATCACTTTCTAGGTAGATAAAATTACAGGCTAGTCACATTATACTGATGATATCATCCGATGCACATCCCCAAAGCATGCTAATTACTCATCTTGATTCCTCCCTTTAACAATTTGTTGGAGGAATTTTTTTTGATGATGTAAAATAAACCATTAGATATAACCAATTATTTATGGGTTAATGTTTTATAATTATGAGAGCAATTTTCCTCTTGTTATTGGTCAAAGAAAAATGGATAGATGTGTGGAGAGTCCTTAAAACTTGTATGCCTCATGCCTATGCATAATGGTAAATTTCTTAGAGCAAAATGCTAGAATAAATGAAAAAAATGGGCACAGGGGTTGATTAATTAGATTGTTGGGTTTGAATGGATGTAACTACAATGTGAAAAATTATTTATTAATGAGTGCACTTGTATTTTCTCTTAACCATTGGCTTGTGTGTTGGGTAAACACATTTTCATCCATCGTTTGGTCGACTCTGTTGCCATACTCTCCCCAATATTCCCATCCTTGTATGATAGCTGGGATGCAATATTGGGTGCATGCCTAGACACCAGTGAATAATGTTACCATATGTTTCCATATTGTGTGTTACACTGACACCTACAAGTAAATGTGAATGGGCATAGTGCATCGTGTAATATGTAGGTAGTGTTATTATTTGGATCACACATTGATGGATACATTTTTTTTTATATTGGTCTAGTAATTGAGAACATCAGTAGATGAATGCAATATTGGTGTGAGTAACTTATGTAGTTGGATGATAGATTTAGAGTGCTAAGATTGCACATAGAATATATAGATACAAATTTTCATAGAGGACCTGTGTTGATGAAACAAATAGGTCATAGGCCTATTGTTTATGGATCAAACATTTGCACTATTCGCATAGATTTTCCCTTGCATAACCCTCACATATTTTTCACGCATTAGGTACACAACCTAATCATGTGATTTGGAAGTCCTCTATTATGATAAGTGTACTATTGTCATCACACTACTGTCTTAAATAAAGTCCCTGCAACTCTTCATAAATTTGGTTTTTAGCAATTTGTCAAAAACAATTTGAAGCTTTTTAGGTTAGCTCAAAATTTTCAGCAATTAATTACTAAGCTAACCTCATTGTTTTGTGTGTTTAGCACTTAAAAATTCAAGGAATGTTATAGTTAAAGAATGAAACTAAATTTTTTACTACTTGTCACTTTTATGGTTCCTTTGATCTTTTTGCTCTTATGATTTCAACGTTTCACTTTTGCACTTTCATTTATGTTATTAATACATTTACATAGACAATGAAGGACATAAAAATTCTTTTACATTGAAGTATGTTCTTCATCTTATGTTCATAAGTGATCTTGGTGAATTAAAAATGATTGAAAGTTGGTATTAAAATTTCCTTTGGCACATTTGAATCGAACTTGTTTCTAATTTCATTTAATTACTCACAACTTAAGGAATTTGATTGAAAAATGAACAAATTCATTTCAAGTACCTAACACTTTCAATTAATTTCCTTTCTTAGAATTTCATTTCAGCGTATTTCATTCAACTTTTCATTTTTATCATTTACTTTAGCATTTGTCATTTTTTCTATTATTGATCACATGTTCACACAAACAAAGGACCTAAAGACTCTTTTATTGGAGTATTCTCTTAAACTTGTGCTCATAAGTGATCTTGGTGAATAAACAATGACTGGAAATTTGAAAATATGTTCTTTGCACAACTAAATCAAACAACAATGGTTCATGGCACAAATGTTATCCCTCTAAAAGTAAAGAAACTTAACACCTAAACATACTAAACCATCCATTGGAGCCAAAAATAATTTATAGTCTAAGTCAATATTATGGGGAGAGCCATCCAAATTAAATCCCCATAATTGTTTTTCATAAACATAGTTGTTTTCCTAGGGAGCTTAAAATCCTTTGTGATGGATATGTTTTCTAGTAGAAGGGAAATTCTCTCTTTTGAGCGTCCATGCTTAGGTTGGGACCAACAACTAGAAATAGCCACCCCACTCTTTCAAGCTACATTGTTTCCCATTTACCATTGAAAGTTGGAAATCTCTTGTCCATGACTTGTTAAGAGGTACCTTAGTTGCCAAAACTAGGTTTATTTCAAGGTGTGTTTCGAGAGATTGTGAAATCACCCAAGACATATAGTTGTTGTCCTCTTGGACCTACCCCAATAGTGCTTCACTAAAAAAACATTATGTTATACATTCACTTGTTGTATTCAGTGTATTTCATCTCTATCTGTTTATAGTGATTGGAGGGCCCAATTACTAATTTTGATTTAAGAGAAGATCATTAGAAGTCATAATATTGTTCTTTTACTTTACAAAAGCATCATGCAAAACCCATTGCATAAGAGCCATACATTTGTGACTTATTGAAACACACGTAAAAAAATTGTGTACCACCTATGTACTAATTTCAATTTAGTCACATCTTCTTTGAGTATTCAATTTACTATATAGCACCATCCCTTTTACCCATCACCTTGTAGCTCAAACATATTTGAAAACATTGAAATTATAAAAGAACCCTAGTCACCTAGGTTATTATCATCTTTTTCTTGCTCAACTAAATAATTTGAGTATTTTTGTCTAAATACACTACCATTGCAACCATAATCCATATTATGCACCCCATTACATCATCATATGGCATTTATTACCTCATTTATCTTGGTTAAACCATCAATTGACTATTTTTTAATTTTTGTACTTTATCATCTATATTTGTGCTTGTCATGAATTAAATCCTTCAATAATTGTGAAATCCTATATAAAGAAAAATGACAAATCTGTGACTCATAAATGTGTTCATTCTTGTTTATATGGTGTAGTGGGTACCTATGGATCTTTTCAAACCCTCTTTTTAATTAATACCATTTACTTGGTCTTCCATGATTCCTACTAAGTTTATGGAGTCTCATTAATACGTTTGGAAACTTCACATGGAAACTACATCTAGATAGGGGTTCCGCTATCCACCTATGTATAGAGGTCATAGGATTGCATTTTAAACGAGGAAAAGAATAGTATGGTTATGTTTCCAAAATTTCATTGGAGAGATATAGAGTCATCTTCCATATTTATTCACTCTTATGTGTTTCTTTCCCTCTTGCTTATTTCCATCCTTGTCCATTCAAAAAGTAGATTGCTACACCCACATACCATATTTGGAGATTAAGCATACAAGGAGACAAAAGGAATCTCCGAAGGAGAGCACCCCACTTGCTATAACAAGGTCTCTCTCCAGGTGTTATATTGTGATTCTCGTTTTCTTTTCCATTTGGAGTTAAGAGAGTGTTGTGCTTTTCCCACCAAAATACTTGTGTTTGAATTTTAGTTAAAATATTGAATCCATAGTTCTATGATTTTCTTGTGTTCATTCATGATTTAGGGTTAAGTTTAATGCTTACATATGATCATCTTATCCCTTCTTTTAATTGTCATTTATTTTTTCTTCTCTACTTGCTATCCAAATCATGCACAATAGATTGGTGAATTTAGTATGGAGTTGGAGCCATAAGTCTTACTCTTGATTGTGTGTGTGTGTGATTTATTTCTTCATTCTAGTAGTTAAGAGGCTTAGTCATTTGTTTTTTGTTGTTGTAATGGTCACTTGAAAAGTGTCATTTTTGTTTAAAACCTTAGTTTTTTCAGTCTTGGCCTCTGGCACTCCTATCTATCTCTTTTTGTGAACACTACACAATGTCTCCCTCAAAAATTTTGCAAGCACAATTGACAACATATTTTTTGCATGGTCATACAATTTCAACATTTTTTTGTTCAATTTTTTGTTCCCATTCTGAGTTTTTATACACTATTATTCCCATTCCCAAATATCTATTGATTGTTTGATGTCACTAGTTTTTAAGAGGACATTGAATAAATACCTTCACTTCTAGTAATCGTCGCTTTTAGGGTTCATTTTTATTGCTTGGCTTGTTTCATTTCAACATTAATCTAGAACTTTAGCTTGCCACTTTTTACATTTGAGTTTACATTTGAGTTTCTTTAACATTTAAGGAAAATTTGATAAAGAAATAACTCATTAGTTTTAGTACTTATCAAGTTCATTTTACTTTTTTGCAACTTCATGAGTTTAGTACTCCACTCAAGCTTGACATGTGCCACCTTAGAGTTTGAGTGTTTCACGTGTGGACATATCTAACAATTAGTTAAGTTGATTTTCGGTGGACCTTGTCCACTTTATTATTGTTGGCCACTCTCACCTTTCATATATATAAAGGGATGAGAGAGTATTTTCATTCATCATATTGATCACATCATCGTGATGTAATAGAGATGTGAGAGGTAGAGCGAACATGTCTCTTTCATTATACTTCTTCTTCATTGTACTTTGCACTCTTATTTAGTGCACTAGGGTTCTTTTGTTGATGCAAGGAGGGCATTAGGGTTAGGGTTTTCCCTAAGAATACAAGGGGGGATATGGTTTGGGAGAAACCCTAGATGAGAAAAAGGAGCACTTGTTCTTGTGGTTCTTATGAGAGAAGGGTAGGTTTTTGTGGCTTTGGAAACCCTACTACTACTTGGAGTTTAGTGGAATACTATCTTGGTTTATCTTGTACACTAGTATGATGCAAGGGTAGGTGCCAAATAGGACTTGTTGATGTGAATTATTTTATTTGTGGATCTTTGGTGGAGCAATCAACTTTTATTGGGAGTGATTCCTAGCTAGGAGGATTTGGTGGCTAGGGTATTATCATTGGTGTGATACTAGCTTCTTGAGGTTTCCCTAGAAAGGTTTTAAAGAGCATCAAATATTTACGTCATCACTTTGTAAATTGTTTGGCTGAAGAAACAAATCACAAAGGTAACCATAAACCACTTTAGAACTGAAACTAGTAGTTTCAGTTCAGAGAGAGATCTCTCTTGTCACTTAGTCTCTGAAAGATACATTTTCTCTTAAGAAAAATGGCTAGGTTTTTAATAAATAAAAAAATTTATAGTTGCTGGCAGAAAGGAGGAGGAATGCATTGGGCATGGAGTCAACCTTTAAAGCAAAGGGAACTATCAGTGACTGGTGGGTAGAACTATCAAAGAAACAGAGGCTAGGTAGGTGATAATATTTCAGTGAAAATATTTTTGTTGTATAATGGAAGCAAGAGAAAACAAATAACTACATTCAGAGCACCAACTGGGATGAATTCTGATTGAGTTAAGAAGAAATAAAAATACTTAAATTGCTTGGATTTAGAGCATCAACATCAGATGAATTCTAGACCATTAGCTTTCCAATTTAAGTATATAAAGGTTGCAGATGAAATGAGAAAAGAAAACAGGAAATGCATACATGAGAGAGAAACACACACTTCAAATCACCAACACAAGAACCTATGGTATGAATAGCACTATACTTCTGCACTAATATTTCATTAAACTCCAAAAAGATTACAAAATGTTCAAGAGAAATGTCCTCTACGCTTATGCCAACCCTTTGTGCATTCAAAATGATCCAATATAAAGGAAAAACCCATCTCTAAGCTAAGGAAGTCGAGATTTAACCACTTTCCTTCATTTTTGGATCTAATTACATTAAAATAGGAACAAACTCAAAATTTCCTGCTAAAAAATAGAAGTTTGTTTTGACTGCCTTAATTACATCAAAACCACTTTAACAAAACAAATCTTAGGTGCCTCTCATAATGTTTTTTGACTTCAAGTGTCGTTGGAGGTGATATGGAATGATTGTTGACCTGTACAGGCTTATTTGGAGCTTATTTGGTCCCTTTGTCATAATTGCATAGCGTGCTACTACAACTCACTACGCAACTGTGAGCCACAACACTTGCGTAGCGAACTTGCACAATACAATTCTGGCAACTGATATTTTTCAAATATCTCCTAAAAGATGAATCAGATTGAGCTTATTTTTTTTTAGTAGGTTAATATCATAGTAAGGCTTCTCCAAAAACCATTTGGGCTAAATCCGACTGACGAATTTCAAGAAAATCCAAAAAGGATTGTATATGACGGTGGTTCATTTTTCGAAAACCATGAAGCATTTTGACCTGAAATTAAATGGGTTTATTCATCTCACCCCCATGCATCTCCTATAAACATTTCATGGAAAACTGACGCACGATTTGAGAGATATGGTGAAAATACACTTACGCAACGTACTTGCACAACAAATGCTCTGTTTCACCCTTCTTCATTTGTGTTGATCATTGCAAGATGTCTAAAGGTTATCCACTCATGTTTTGGCCTATCAAAACATGGTACTAAAGTCTGGAACCATTTATCTTTCCTTCAAAAAATTAATTCCTTAATCAAATCTTAAAACCATAAAAGATTTAAATTTACAAAATTGAGGCTTGATTCATGTGTTGTCATAACTTGCATGTACTTATGTGATGATGAGGTTTTGGAAACAATTTTCAACTACTCTGCACGCGCAATCTGAGTTTCATGTCATGGAGATCATCTCTTCACTGCAAAAATGATACCTACAACACTTGTGTAGTGTGTGATCACTACGCAAGTTCTGTGCATTGTTCTTTTTCAAATCAAAATTGTCATGATCAAATTTAATCATCCTTATGGGATATATCACCATGCATATGATATGGCAAGTTATAATAAAACCATTTTGAACAAAAATTTGCATGGAATAAGTATATGCATTTCAAATCTTCTAAACAACTACATAAATAGTTGGTCAAATTGTGATTTGGAGATTTAGCAATGTAAGGCCCAATGCACCTTTTGTTTTGCCAAAAATAACCCTGATCTTGCATACGAGCACAAGAGTGTAATAATCATGTAAAAACCACTTTTTAGCCAAATTTATAAAAAGTCACATGTGCTAACAAGTCCTAGCTTGTAGTAAGCTTAAAGGACTATCTTGTACCTGATTTGGAAAAGTTGTTGGTATGTATTTGTAACTTCATATTATGTATATATGCTGAGCTCTTTGTTGTCCAAATTTTATGTACTTCCAAATCCAATTTTCAGCTTATGTTCTCATGATAATTGAGTAGTTTCAAGAGTTGGTTATGCATGTTGATTTTACATAATAGTGAAGTAGGTTTTGTTAAGTGATTTAGAAAAAAATATACAATATAAGTTTGTAGATTTATGGATGTAATAAATATGCTTTAATAAGTATTTTATATCTCTTATATGTTGGGAATAGTGACCAAAGGGATGGAAAAATATTTCCCTTGAAGTAAAATTATTCAGTGTTTATTTTCTTGGGCTCCCTTGTGTATTTGGTTGGACAAAAGTGAAATATATATTGTTGTAATTTATATCTCAAGTTCAATCCTATGGCTGAAAGTTCATAAGAAATACATATGGTAAACCTCAAGGTTGAGGTAAAATTCTTGAATTTGTCTTAAGCGGTGTTTTTTGAAATTTCAACAATTACCCTCAATCCGATAGCTAGGTCAAGGTTGTTAATATTATTCTTAAGCCTATACTTCAATGGACAATTAACACTCAAAAAAACAACTAGAACCACTAGTTATTCTCAACTTTATGCGCTTATTGTACGTTCATCAAAACAATTATTGGTTTCACCCCCTTTCACCTCATTTATGTCATTGAAGTTGTCTTACTCATACATTGTGGAAATTTCTCTCTTTGTTTATCTTTTAAGCTCCTGCTTGACACTATGGCTCTGGTAAAATGGTTAGTTCAACTTAATCACTCGAATGAAACCATTGTGTTGCCTTACATTCCATTGAGGAAAATGAGAAGTGCACCAAGGCTTGTTACGATTGGCAGGCTCACCCCTGCTCCTTTTACGAAGGTGGATTTTTTTCTCTTTTTTGACTATGTTGAAGAAAAGTTAGGCCTTGAGAAGTTTGAATCTTTATGGAAAGGTCCTTGCATTGTTACATGATGATTAGAAAAGGGGGTACATGTGTTGGCTAACCATGAAAGGGAATTGATTAGAGAGTCAATTAATGGCCTCTACGTACATTGATTTTATGCTTAACATCTAACTCCATGCATGTATTTATTGTGTACATGATTTTAATTTTTTTCGGAAGCCATTTTTTCCACCATTCACTACTTTCTAGCAAATTTATTGTAGGTATAATTTCATTCAATTGTAATATAAGTTTAGTATCACCCTTTGGTATGTTGCATTCATATAGGCTCTAATGCATCCTTCCTTCTCCTATTGTGTCACCTTTGTAAATCCTTCAATCCTATTCCAAGTTTTTCTTAAGGGGGAATGTTAGGATATTTAGACACTTAGGAGTTAGTTAAGATCAAATTGGTCTATTATGTCTTTAGGTAAAGTGTGTTTCTTTAGTATGTTTACTTTGTATCAATTAGTATGCATTTGCATTTATGTAATCCGACAGTCACGACTTCTAATCATTAGGGTCACCAACCCAATTGAAATTAGTGAAACCAACCAACAAAGGAGTCCCGCTTGAACTATAATGTATCCCAAACTAAACTATACCCTGGATATACTGAAGTATATTTTTTGTTGCTTTCCAATGGTTGTCATGGGGTGTTTGCATATACCAGACAAAATGACCAACAACAAAGGAAATACTAGGACAGATATGAGTCAAATACAAAAGGCTACGAACTAATCGATGGTACAAAGTTGTTAGGATATTTAGACACTTAGAAGTTAGTTAATATTTACTTGGTCTAATGTGCCATTAGGTAAAAGTGTGTTCTTTAGTATGCATTAATATGCATTTGTAGTTAGGAAATCTGACGGTCACGATATGTTCCCGACATAGAGTGATCCGACAATTCATATTCTCCTCGATATTAACGACCATTGATCTGTGGCTTAGCACTCGACTGGTCCATGATCTCTATTTAAAGAGCATGGAGGTTCATTTTCCGATGATCGATTCTAAGAAACTCTCTTGTAAAATCTCTCTGTAATCTTTTTCTTTTCCATTAATAAACTGCTCCAAGTGGTCGCGTTGGTTGGGGTCGTGGATGTTTCCCCGTAGGGGTTTTACCAAGTCACAAAATCGGTGTGTTGATATTTCATATGTTTGTGTGAGTGGTTACTGAAGGTTTTCATCATATGTTGGAATACCTGTGTTGTCGAACATGGTATCAGAGCATGTTTGAAGACCTTCTCCTATTGTAGATCGAGATCATGAAGCCGAGTTTCAACATCTATGTTTGCTTCCATTTTCATACATTTATGAGATGAGAGGAATATTCCATTGCGTTTGTACCACTCGTTTCATTCATGAATGATTTTCGTTTCACTCGAAAAGGTTTCTGTTTTCCCAATATATGACCATTTTAGCTAAATCTGAGGTTAAAATCCTAAATACACCATTTTAAAGTTTTTTGCAGAGTATTGTTCCGGTTTTATTTTAGTTTTATATTGTTTGTTTCCAAGTTGTTACTCTTTTAGATCTGTGTATGCTCTTTTCCCCATGCCCTATGTGATCTTGGAAAATCAAAAACAGATAGGAAAAGATGCATTTTCTAGGACAACTAACCGAGATTTAAGCCTTGTTGTCATCGAGAAGCAAATTTTTTGTCTTTTGTGCAAAGAGTTTTTTTTAGCATGCTCTCCAAGGCCATCAACAACAAAAACAACAACAAAAATCCTCTTGCTAAACAATATAATATGTTTTGCTAGTCCACTTGGTTAAAAGTTTCCTTATTGAGTAAGAGGTCTTGAGTTCAAGTCTCTTTTTTTGATACTTTTTTTTGAAAAAGTTCATGCTCCATTGTAAAGTGCATTTCACTTCAAGTATAAAAATGAATCACTATAAGTAGCTTTAATATTTTATTTTAGAGTTATTTATTTTACATGAAACTTTTATTTTATAAAGTAACTTCATTGTAAAAGTTATCCTCACTTCTTTTTATAAAAGTGGGTCACTTCATAAGGAAACTTACACCATCACGTGGTCCTTTGGTTACCATTTATGCTCTTTTTTTAAAGGGCATAACTTTCACATCCAAAGTCCGTTTTCAGTGTCGTTTTTTTTAAACCACCCAAATTTTTGAGATCTTTCCATCCAGATCATCAGTTTCAAATTTTAAATCCATATTATCTACATATTTAATATGGCTTCTTCAAGTAATTTTTTTCTTACCAACACCAACTACTTCCAATGGAAATTCCATATGGAGGATTTATTAAGAAGTAAAGGCTTGTACTAGATGACCTTGGGAAAGGAAACAAAAACTATTGATACTGATAATAAAGTCAAATGGGATAATAGGAATGAAGAAGCACATGGACTAATCAGAATGTCCATCTCTCCCAATTTAAGGTTCCACCTTCAACAAATCGATAAACCCGATGAAGCTTGGGAAAAGATTAAATCTTTGTTTGGTAAACACAATATTATTTGAGCACAACAGTTAGAAAATCAAGTACTGAATTTAAGTCCAAGTGATTTTTATTGCATTCAAGACTATCTATCTAAGTTTAAAACACTCATAATTTTATGTGAAGAATGTAATATAAATATGGATGAAGAGCGTTGCATCTATCTTATTCTTTCTAAGCTAGGTAGTGCATATTCTGTGTTTGTATATACCTTTTGTGCCATGAAATAGGCTCTAGGGACAGCTTATCAAAAACCCACTCTTGAGTCCTTTTGTGATGCTTTTATTAGAGAGCAAGATAAGTTTGTACAACTTGGAGTGATCAACACTGCAGGTACCTCCAACAAAGCCTTATTCGTCCATCAGAAAGATAAACCCAAGAATCCCAAGAAGCAACATCCTCACTACAACAACAAGCAACATACGGGTCCCAAACCCATTCAGACAACTTCCTCTCCTAATGGTGACAAAGGAGCAAAATATAAAAATAAGAAGACTGACAGACATTGCAACTTTTGTGACAAAGATGGTCATGATGAGTCCAAATGTTTCAAGAAGATGACAGTTTTAGAAATAACGATGAAGAAGTACAACATCAGTATTGATTCTACATCTTCCTCTTATTCTCATGGACATGCACTTTCTACTTCTAGTTTCTCCTTCAATACAACTTCTACTTGTTCTTCTAATGAGTGGCTTATTGATTCTAGAGCATCTTATCATATGGCTAAGGATAAAGACATATTTTCTTCTCTCAATGAATGTAACACGAAGAAAATATTTGTTGGTGATCATAGATCTCTTAGTGTTGTAGGATCTGGAACAAATCAAGTAGAAAATGGTCATTTCAATGATGTATTATGTGTTCCAAGTCTTTCTTGTAACCTTCTATCAATATATCAAATCACTCATTCAAGTAAAGGTAAAACTGTCGAATTTTGACCTCACCAAGTTGTAATCAAGGATCTAAAAGATCCTAAGCATGTTATTGAAACTGGAATTGCTGATGATATTACCAGGTTGTACAACTTTGACAACTTCGGGTCATCATCTTTTTCATCAGTTTTTGTTGCTCATAGCGATGAATTGAGAAGGCTTTGGCATGAGCGGTTTGGTCATCTAAACTATTTCTCATTGCAACAACTATGTAATCAACAGATGGTAATTGGTCTTCATTCTATTTCATGCAGAGATGGTGTTTGTGCCGGTTATGTTCTCGACAAACATCATTGGGACAGTTTTGACAAACGGGCCTCTTGGTACGCCTCGGGCCCTTTGCAGCTTGTTCACAACAATTTGTGTGGTCCACTTTCTTGTCCTTATTTTTCTAGGTGCAAGTATTTCTTAACTTTCATTGATGAATTTTCCAGATGTACTTGGGTTTACATCTTAAAACTTAAGAGCGAAGTTTTTGACAAGTTTTTGGCCTACAAGGCCCTTGTAGAAAAACAATTTGGACATCAAATTCAAAGGTTAAGAATAGATAATGGAGGCGAATATGTGAACAATAATTTTACAAGTTACTGCACTACATAGGGCATCCAAATGCAACACACTGTTCCATATACACCACAACAAAATGGTGTTGCTGAGAGAAAGAACCGCACATTAAAAGAAATGGCTAATTGTATGATCCAATCTAAGGGATTAAGTCTAAAGTATTGGGTGGAAGCCATCAACTGTGAAAATTACATAGTAAATCGCACTCCCACAAATTCTCTTAAAAATATTACACCGAAAGAAGCTTGACTAAAATTAAACCAAATGTAAGTCACTTCCGTGTATTTGGAAGTATAGCATGGATTCACATTCCTGATAAGAAAATGAAAGCATTGCAACCTAAAAGTGAATAGTGTATATTTGTTGGTTATTTAGAAGATGTAAATGGTTATAGACTTCTTCAACCACATTGTAATGAAATTATTATTAGAAGAGATGCTAATTTTGATGAAAATATATTGGCCTGCGAGCCTAATTCGACGTTTGTGCCTTCTTTGGCCTGTGAGCCATCTTCATCATTTGTGCCTTCTTCTGTTCCTATTATGGTTTCTTCTTCAGATGATGATAGTGAGGATGAAAATCCACCTCTGCATGCTCACCTTCCTCCAGATGAGTCCTCTGAACCTGAACCAGCACCAAATCCAACTCCACCACTTCCTACATAGGTCTTTTCAACACAAGAAGTAGTTGGTGATCTTGTTGGTGATCCTTTAGATCAACGTCGAACACGTTCACAGTTCCAGCGAGCCTCTTCTCTTTTGGTTCAATATTCAGAGAATCATGATGCAAAGACATTATTGTCCTGCGAGCCATCTTTGGCATTTGTGCCTTCCTCTTTTCCTATTATGGTTTCTTCTTCAGATGATGATAGTGAGGATGAAAATCCACCTCCGCTTTCTCACCTTCCTCCAGATGAGTCCTTTGAACCTGAACCAACACCAGCTCTAGCTCCACCGCTTCCTACATGGGTCTGTTCAACACGAGAAGAAGTTGGTGATCTTTTTGGTGATCCTTCAGATTAACGTCGGACATGTTCACAGTTCCAGCAAGCCTCTTCTCTTTTGGTTCAATATTCATATACTCATGATGCAGAGACATTTGCAAAAACTTCACGTCATCCAGATTGGGATACAACAATGAATGAAGAGTATCGTTCTTTAATGGAAAATGATACTCGGGATCTTGTACCTCTTCCAAAAGGAATAAAACTTGTCAAATGTAAATGGGTATGTATAACTAAGTATGCATCAGATGGAATTGTTGAAAGACACAAGACTCAGTTAGTTGCCAAAGGATTTTCCCAAGTTGAAGGAATTGACTATAATGAAAAATTTTCCCCTATAGTCAAAATGAATTATATCCACCTTGTTCTTTCCCTTGCCACCTCACATAAATGGGAGGTCCATCAGATGGATGTTAAATCCACCTTCTTGCATGGATATTTGCAAGAAGAAATATACATGGAACAACCTCCTGGCTATGTCTAGAATGACTCTAGCCTTGTTTGTCACCTTAATAAATCTCTTTATGGTCTTAAGCAAGCTCCCTGAGCTTGGTATGCCAAAATGGAAAACTTTCTTATTTCCACTGGATTCTCTAGATGCCATTTTGATCCTAATGTCTATGCCAAGAAAGTAGGAATCCATCTCATAATACTTGTCCTTTATGTTGATGACCTTATCCTTACTGATAGTGACTCAAAATGTTTAAACCATGTGACAACCAACCTTAAGAAGAAATTTGAAACGACAGACTTAGGTTTTTTGCACTATTTCCTTCGCCTCTAAGTTTTTCAAAACAATGAAGGAATTTTTCTTTCCCAAGCTAAGTATGATTGTGACCATCTTCATTTCTTTCGCATGGATGCTTGTAAGCCAGCCCCTTCTCCCGTCTAGTCTGGAATCAAGCTTGTTTCCACCTGTACTTCTCTCGAAGTTGATGCCACCTGTACTTCTCCCGAAGTTGATGCCACCTTGTACCGTCAGTTAGTTGGTATCCTCTTATACTTGACTCATACCCGTCCTGATCTTTCCTTTTTTGTTGGTCTTGTTTCTTGGTATATGAAAACACCCCATGAAATCCATTGGAAAGCAACTCAAAGTATACTTCACTATGTTTGTGGTACAGTTCAGTTCAATTCAGGATACATTACAATTCAGGGGGGGCTCCTTTATTGGATGGTTTCACTGATTCATATTGGGTTGGAGACCCTAATGATCAGAAGTCTACTGCGGGTTATGTTTTCAGCCTTGGTTCAGGACCTGTCACTTAGGCCTGTAAGAAACAATAGGCTATTGTGCTTTCTTCAGCATAAGTAGAGTATCGAGAAACGGTAAATGCAATTCAGGAATCCTTATGTCTTTGACAGATTCTTTCAGAGTTTGGATTCTAGCAGCAACATCTGACCAACCTTTGGTGCGACAATCAGAGTGCCATCAAACTCTCCAAATACCCATTTCAACATCAACGCAACAAACACATCGAGCTACACATGCACTTCATCAAAAATCTCATTCATGATCAAGTTATTAACGTGCTCTTTTTCCCTATAGAAGATCAAGTTGCAGACATTTTCACAAAGTCTCTTATAGAAGAAAAGTTTTCCAAACTTTGATCTATGTTAGGAGTTCGGGAATTTTTCATCAAGGGGGGATAGGCTATAATTCCTCCTTCCTTCTCCTATTGTGTCACTATTATAAATCATTCAATCTTATACCAAGTTGTTCTTAAGGGGGGATGTTAGGATATTTAGACTATTAGGAGTTAGTTAACATCTACTTGGTATAATGTGTCTTTAGGCAAAAATGTGTTTCTTAGTGTGTTTCTTTAGTATGCATTAGTATGCATTTGTAGTTAGGAAATTCGACGGTCATGATATGTTCCCGACATAGAGTGATCTAACGATTCATATTCTCCTCAATATTAATGGCCATTGATCCATGGATTAACACTCGATTGGTCCATGATATCTATTTAAAGAGCATGGAGGGTCATTTTCTGATGATCAATTATGAGAAACTCTCTTGTAAAATATCTCCGTAATCTTTTTCTTTTGCATTAATAAACTGCTCCAAGTGGCCATGTTGGATGGGGCCGTGGATTGTTCCCCATAGGGTTTTTTCCACATCAAAACATCAGTGTGTTAAAATTTGATATGGTTTTGTGAGTGGTTACTAAAGGTGTTTGTCCTATGTTTTCATACCTATGTTGTTGAAAAAAAGTGGCATCTACTTCAAGTGTAATACAGGTGGCAACAAGTTTCACTCTAGAAAAAAATGGAGAAGGGGACGGTTTACAATATTCCATGTGAAAGCGGTGAATAAGGTCACATGCATACTTATATCAGGAAAGATAAATTCTTCATCGATTTGCAATACTCAGAGGCTAAGGAAATAATACAAATGGCCTAAGTATGTCAATTCAAATTTCTTCTTAAGGTTGGATTTCACATAGTTTAAAATTTTGGGGTCACTACTAGTGATAATAAGGTCATCTTCATAAATAAAAATTATTATGAGATGGTTAATTAATTTCTCGGTATATATACTAGGTTAAAAAGGACATCTAGAAAAGTCGATGTCTAGAATAAAGCTCTCCATTTTATTATACCAAGCCAAGGAATTTCCTAAAGACCATATGGATATTTCTTAAGACAACAAACAAGGTTGGATCCATTCTGAACATAGCTATGAGGTAGTTCCATGTAAATTTGGTTTTTCAAATCCCAATGCAAGAAGGCGAATTTAACACCCATATGATGGATCTCCCATTTATGCAAGGCGACAAGGGATAGAAAAGGCGGGATGGAATTCTTTTTGGATACAAGGGAAAAGGTTTCATTATAGTCAATCCCTTCAACTTAAGACAATCCTTTGGAAAATAATTGTGGCTTATGTCTTTCAACACTTCCATTTGATGCATACTTTTTTTATATACCCATTTACATCTTACAATTTTTCTTCCTTTTGGAAGAGGTACAACATCCCGAGTATTGTTCACGATTAAGGAATGATATACTTCATTTGTAGTTCTATCCAAATATGGATGGACAAAAGATTTTGAAAATGTTTTTGGATCACGAGTCTTTGAAAATTGATCCAAAATATAGAAGTCTTGTTAGAACTGTGAATGCATACAATGATGATATGTAGGATCACAACAAGATTACCAGTTGCTTCTCATGTTGTGTAGAACCATATGTGAACTTGTGGTGTTGGTGTAGGTTCATGTTCAATGGACCCAAACAGAGGAAGGTGAGTAGGAAGAGGTGGATTTTCATCCTCACTGTCATCATCTAAAGAAAAAACTAGAGTAGGGTCATTAATATAAAAGTTGGTAATAGTATATGGCACAGACGCTAAAGATGGCTTGCATGCTAAATATGGCACAAACATTGAATTAGGCTTGTAGGGTGAGAGAATTTTATCAAACTTAACATCTCTCCTAATAATAATTTCATTGGGATGAGGTTGAATAAGTATATAACCTTTTACATCTTCATAATATCCATAAAAAATGCACTTCTCACTTTTAGGCTGTAATGCTTCCCTTTTCTTGTTAGGAATGTGACCCCATGCTTCACTACTAAACACAGAAGTGGCTTACATCGAGTTTAATTTTACTCCCTACTTCTTCCCATGTTATGTGTTCTAAATACTTTGTGGGAGTGTGATTGACTATGTAATTGACACAATTAATGACTTCGGCCCAAAAATAAAGACTTTATCCCTTAATTGGATGATACAATTTTCCATTTCCTTCAATGTGTTATTCTTTCTCTTATCAATACCATTTTGTTGTGGTGTGTATGGAACAATACGTTGTGTCTTAATGCCTTGTGCAATGCATTAAGTTGTAAAATTTTTATTAACATATTCACCTCCATTATCAACTATTAACTTCTACAGTTGATGTCCAGATTTTTTTTCTACAAGGGCCTTGTAGGGAAAAAACATGTAAAAAAATAAACTCTTAAGTTTTAAGAAATAAACCCAAGTGTGTCTGGAGAAGTTATCAATGAAAGTTAAGAAGTACTTGAACCCATAGAAATAAGAAGGAGGAAAACCACACAAATCACTGTGAATAAGCTGTAAGGGGGTCGAGGCATGCCAAGAGGCAAGTTTGTCAAAACAATCCTGATGATGTTTGTTGATAAAAAAATCGTCACAAACAATATCTCTGCAAGAAATGAGAGAAAGACTAGTGACCATATTTTGATTACATAGATATTGAAATGAGAGATGGTTTAGATGAAAAAGTGTTCATGCCAAAGTTTACTCAAGTCATCGCTATGAGCAACAAAATTGACAGAAAATAAGATGACCCAAAGTTGTCAAATCTGTACAACCTAGTAACATCATCAACAATTACAGTTGCAAGGACATGCTTATGATATTTTAAATCCTTGATTACAAATTGTTGAGGTGAAAACTCTATTGTTTTACCTTCATCTGAATGAATGATTTGATATACTGATAGGAGATTGTAGGAGATATTTGGAACACATAGTACATCATTAAAATGACCATATTCTAGTTGAACTATTCCAGACCCTACAACACTAAGAGATCTATCATCACAACAAATATTTTTTTGGTGTTACATTCATTAAGAGTAAAAAAATGAATTTATTATTAACCATATGTTAATATGCTCCATAATCAATAAGCCACTCATTAGAAGAAGAAAAAGATGTTGCATTGAAGGAAAAACCATAAGCAGAAAGTGAATTTCCATGAGAAAAAGAGATATAAGAAGAAGAATCAAGAATGATGACATGCTTCTTCATTGGTGCTTCTAATTCCTCCATCTTTTCAAAACATTTAGACTCTATATGACCATCCCACCCAAAAAAATTTCAATGTTTCCATCTCTTCTTACTTTTTGATTTTGGTCCTTTGTCACCACCGGGAGTAGAATTTAGTTGAGAGGGTTTGGGATCCTTGTTTTGCTTGTTATTGAAAGGATGTTGCTTCTTCATATCCTTGGATTTATCCTTATATTGGGCCACTGAGGATTTGTTAAATGTATCTACACTGTTGATCACTCCAAGATGCAAAATATCATCTTTCTCACTAATCAAAAAATCACAAAAAGATTCAAGAGAGAGTGGTTGATAAATGTCCCCAATAGCTTCTCTAGTGGAGTGAAAAGTAGATATAAAAAGAGAATACACACTACAAATTTGATCAAGAATAACTTATATACAACAAACATCCTTCTTGACTATTTTATAGTCTTCAAGTAAAAGTATGATTGTTTTGTATTGAGATAGATAATCTCCAATGCAAGAGAAATAACTAGGTTTTAAAGAAATTGATTTGTTTTCAAGATAGTGTGTTCCAATATCATTGTGCTTACCATAACTGGTTTCCAATTTCTCCCAAGCTTCATCCGGGTCATCAATTCATTGAAGGTGAAACCTTATATCACTAGATATGGAAATTTTGATTAATCCATGCACTTGATCATTTTTATTATTCAATTTGGGTTTCTTTGAAGCATGAGTGGGGGAAGTTTATTTTCCTAAGGTAATTTAGTAAATTCCTTTACTTCATAGTATGTACTCCATACGATATTTCCATGAGAAGTAAATTTAACTGGTAAGAAAAAGATCACTTGGATTAGCCATATTAAAATATGTGGGTAATATGGCTTCAAAAGGGGAATCTGATTGTTTGGATGGAAATCTCTTGAAAAAATAGGTAGTTAAAAAAATGACACTAAAAATGGACTTCAGATGTCAAAGTTATGCTCTTTTTAAGAAAGGCATAAAAGGTAACCAAGGTGCCACGTGGTAGGTATAAGTTGGCCCACATGGGCATGGATGCACAATGAGGTTGCTCAGTGGAAAAAATTCCCTTCCTTCTCTAACCTATAACTTCACTTTTACAAAAAAAATTTTTTTACATGAAGTGACTCACTTTTATAAAAACAAGTTAGAATCATTTTTACAATGAAGCTATTTCATAAATTAAATTTGCATTCAAAAAGTAACTTTATAAAAACAACATTAAAGTTATTTTATAGTGATTCACTTTTATAATTTAAGTGAAATGCACTTTTAAAGTTACGTGATAACTTAAAGTTGCATGAATTTTTCAAAAAGTAAATGAAAATAAAGACTTGAACTCAAGGCCTCTTATTTAATAAAGTAATTTTCAACCAAGTGATTTAATGCAAAATATATAGAAAATGTGATGAAGGATCAAGGTTTTTCCTTTTCTTTTTCGAAGTGTGTGCTTACCCCCAAAACCCTTGTTTTTTTCCTGCAAAAAAATTTCAACACAATGGTATACAAAAATAAATGATATTTTAAAAACAAAACCTGAAACTTAACAATATTGGGTTTAGATCTTGGTTAGCTTACTCAAAAAATAAAAAATTTCTCTCTATTTCTATTTTGATAATATCGTAGAAAGTGTAAAGAAAAGAGCATACACAGAAAATAAAACACTTTCTGCTATGTTCCTGGTTTGCCAAGGTCACACAAGGTGCATGAAAAAGAGTATACGTAGATCATAAAGGGTACAAAACTGGGAATATAAATAGAAAAAAAATGTTAACACGGTACAAAAAATAAATAAAAAATTGTAATGAAACTTATACCTCTGGATTTGAAAAAATGGCAATATCTTGGGTAAATAGAAACCTTTTCGAGTGAAACAAAAAGTGTTTCCAATTGACAACAACACTTTAGACACAATGGAACAACCAAGTCAACCTAAAAATGCATAGAAATAACATAACCTAGAAATCTTTTGATGCATGTGGCAATACAAGTTTAGGATATCTATCAACAATGAAAGCAACTTTTCATACAGACTTTCATATAATGCTCAATAAAACAAGGTATTTCCACATAGGTCAAATACTTTAAGGAACTTAAGAAACACTTTAAGGAAATACTAACAAAAATAGATCAAAGATCAGTACACCAATGTATTACATGGTTAAAACCCTCAAAGAGAGAAACAATCCATGACCCCATCCAACACGACCACTTGAGACAATATATTAGTGCAAAAAGAAAAAAAATTACATAAGAGTTTTTCACAATCAATCATCAACAAATGACCCTCCATTATCTTTAAATAGAGATCATGGACCAATTAGGTGTTAAAATATGGATCAATATAACCATTAAGAAGAATATGAACTATCATATTACTTTATGTCTAGAACATATTGTGATCATCGAATTACATAACTACAAATTCATACGAATGCATACTAAGGAAACAAACTAAAGAAACATACTTTACCTAAAGACACATTAGACCAGTTTGATCGTAACTAACCCATAAGTGTCTAAATATACTGACAATTTAAACTCAATGCCTCCCTCAAAATTTTCCATAGGTTCCTCTCTATTCTAGTGACTAGCTTAACACCTCTGAGGAGTATTTTTCCTTCACTAGAATGGTAGTACTCCTTCTTACATGGGTGGCCCTAGTTTAGCACACTAGGTAGATTGGTCACATGTTTATTTATCCTCTAATATTATGAGTTCTTGTAGTTTATCACTTGCATTAATGAGATGCATGCACTGCTCTTCTCCGCTTGTTGGCCTTTTCCCACTAAACTCTTGAGCGGTCACATTTTGGTTTGTTGCAACATATTGTTGATGATCTAATTTCTCCTCACACATTTGTTTAAAGATCCTTGTATCATGCAACCCATTTTTTATGATGAAACACACCTCAAGCTCATTTTTTTATCACTCCCCAATTTCTATCATCATCCACACCCAATATTCCAAACCACATGGTCACACTTTGGTGATTGTCTCCTCATTATAACATAAAAAACAATGTCATTCTTTTATTCTTTATAAATACAAAACACCAAAAAAATGAAACATAATTTTTTTTTTCCCCAAAACATCGTAAAATCCAAAAAACAAAAAAAGGGATAAATATTCCATTATTGTATTACTTGTTCACACATCATTTTCAAGTTAGACAACTGTTAAGGTCACCCTTATTCAAAACATTAGTACTACAACAATGTTTATGGTGTTCATGCAAGCATCATTGAGTCTTGAAATCTTGTCCATTACCATATAAACCAACCTCATCATATTTCCCTTTGCATTATAACTTGACCCATCCATTGAGTTTTTTCACCAAGTCATTGAGTCCTGCTCATCCTTCCTATATGGTGTCACCTTTATTATCCCCAATACACTTTCAATATTCCTCATATTTTTGTCATTCAATGACATTTAATTAAGTTATTTGGTCAACAAAGTTTTGGTCACTATCCTTGACAACCTTCATGTTATGCTCTATTCAAGGGAAATCATGTGTCGACCCCCTATCTTGTACTCATAGCATTAAGTCTAGTCCTAGTCTGTACAACTATGTATGTTCTTCATATCTCAATGTGGGTTAATCAGAAATTGTTGTTTCCTTTTCATCCATGGATCTAATTCTATTGACACCATCTCATTTTTCACTGGGAGTTTGATTTAGAGACCCTAAGTAACTTGGATGATGTTTTTTAATCATTATTGATATTCCTTGTATGTAGCATGGAATGTTATCATTGATTCTTGAATCATATTTTTTTTCGTTGTTCAGCATCAACATATTCATTCACAATTGATAAGTTTTTACTCTATACCTTAGTACCCATTGTCATCAATGGTGGGAAACCTTGCATCTGGAAACAATTTTCATTGTTGATCATTGACTAGATGGTTTCTCCCATGTTTGACTTGTTGATGTTTGGGAAGCATCGGAAAGACATTCTACTAGATTTATAATTAATAATATGATTATTAATTATTAAGAAATATTATTAATTATAATATTATTAATGTAATAATCTATTTATAATATAAAGTATAAATATATATAATAAAGTATATTTATATTATATGTATAATATAATATAAAGTATAAATATATTTATTACCCAAGGGATGCATCTCTTCATGGATGGTCACCATGGTCACCATATCTTCTTTATATATAGAACACTCATCATTGTAATAAGATATTCATTCACATACAATATCTTCTCATATCGAAAATTCAACATGGTATCAGAACGGGACTGGGATTGACTCCCTCACAGGAGGGCCTAGGAAAATGAGAGTAGACTAAAGTATTGGGAGCGTTAAAATTATGGGGTTGTTGCAATGTCTATGTACAATATATTTACTTTTTACTCCTACCTAAATTATAGAAAGAATTCTGTAAATTATGGTGGGTAGTAATTTCTAGTAAAAATGTCTAATTGCCTAAATATGAGGAATGTACTGCATATTTACTTCTACCTATATTTATGAAAAGAATCACATGAATTATGGAGGAACAATTTAACAAAGTCAAATACTATGTGGATGGATTATAACCAAATTAATCTTTGGGTAGTTACCAGAGGTATTCTCCAACTATTTATAATAAATAAAATTTAATTTAATTTTCAAAGAGACATGTCTTTTTGGATCAATTTAATATTACTATAAAAATACACAACAATAGACACACATATTTTTCTCTCACACGCATGGGAAGTGTGTTGGAAGATTGTTGTTGTCATTGATGTCAACCCTAGTCATGAGTTTTGGACCGCAAGATTGATAAAGGTATTTGGAAATGAAGGACAATGCACATGGATATACAACACCCATGAATGGATAGTATACATCATGTTGTTTCCAGTGGTATGTGGCACATCACGTGGATTCTCATGGTTGAGGAGAAATGAATTTTTGAAGATGACAAAGTGAATTGAAGAAGAAAGTACATGTAGGCCCTGAAAATAATTAAAAAAAAGAATTACAAAATAAGAAAGTGTCAGGTCGGCCCTAATGTTAAAAGGAAGTGACATAAATGGTATAAATAAACATCATTATACATTCATTTGATACAAGTCAAATTTTAGAGGTAATAAGAAGATAAGAAGGCCGGATTTCAAGGCAGGATGAAGTCTTTTGGTGATGTGTTATAAGGTATGTTATTTTCAGGTCATCTTACCATTTTTTCTATAATTATTTTTCTAGAACGAATCAAATGGTGAAATCACTATGGTATTGAGAAGACATATCAAGGTACATCTGGTAAAAATTTCAGCTCTTTATTCGCTATAATTATGGGGATACACTCTATGGAAGATAGGGTTTGTGACCAGTCCTGAAGCTAGTCAATAAACAGGTGTTCCGGGTAAAATAGTTATAACGTTTTCATACATAATCAAAATTAAGTGGGACCACATCCATTGGAAATAGTATGGACTGTAGTTTCGTGTGTGTGAGTTTTAGAATCAGATGTTAAATATTGAGCATGGGGCATGTTGTACAAGTTGGGTCTTCTGAACATACCAGAATTGAATAAAGTCTACCATTCTTTCTATAACCTCTTTTTGGGGAGGATTCAAGGAGTGAAAATTAAAGGAGTTTCAAAGAATAAATTGAGTAATATTATCTACAGGATCAGAGTACTCCAAGAATTGAAGAATTGCAAAAATTGAAGATATCTCAGGAAGCATTATCAGGTTCTATGTGATGATTGGTTGATGGTGGTGATTTAATGTAAAGTTTTATTATCTCTCATATATTATTGGGTGGAAGGAAGGGGAAAGGATAGAGATTTCAACTCTCTCTTGATATTGGAGGATTGTATCTTCCTCTTGGAGGTTTATCCCTCCCTCTACATTTGGAAGTTGTAGCTACCTTTGGAAGTCATTACTTCCCTTGAACAATAAACTATTGATTATTTCTCATATATTGTGCATGGTGTATTATGGTGTATTGGTGTAACTCTTATACTATTGTTCATTGCTCATTGGATATAGTTGAATGGTTTAAGTATAAGTTCAATTTTTTTTTAAATTGTACTTGATACTGATTCACCCCCCTCTCAGTATCAACAATTGGTATCAGAGTAGGTTACCTTCAGCACAGTTTAACCACTGGAAGGAATATCCTATGCAGAAATGGAAGACAACATTCCAAATGAGATTCCACCATTTGATGGAAGCAATTTTGAATACTGGAAAAACAGAATGGAAACTTACTTGAAAGGTCTTGGGGCATATGTTTGGTTCTTAGTTGCTTCAGGATATAATGCTTTGAAGAAACCAAAGACTGCAGCTCAGAAGGAAGCAAAAAGGAATAACAAACTAGCAATAGATACCATCCTGGATGGATTGACAGATTCAATGAAATCCAAGGTGGGATCATGTGCATCAACAAAAGAGATTTGGGACAAGCTACAAGACCTTTATGCAAGGGAAGAAGCAGCAGAAGAAGAAGAAGTTGAAGAAGATTACAACATCTCATATTTCAAAGAAGAAAATAGAGGTCAGTTCTTTTGCTTTAATTGTGAAGGAGTAGGACATGTTGAATTTGAATGTCCTCATCC
>ML777660.1:756999-768948 GCA_009831015.1 Picea engelmannii | reverse complement strand
ATCATTATACATTCATTTGATACAAGTCAAATTTCAGAGGTAATAAGAAGATAAGAAGGCCGGATTTCAAGGGAGGATGAAGTCTTTTGGTGATGTGTTCTAAGGTATGTTATTTTCGGGTCATCTTACCATTTTTGCTATAAAAACTTTTCTAGAGTGATTCAGATGGTGAAATCACTATGGTATTGAGAATACATATCAAGGTACCTTTGGTAAAACTTTCAGCTCTTGATTCGCTATAATTATGGAGATACACTCTATGGAAAATAGGGTTTGTGACCAGTCCTGAAGCTAGTCAATAAACAGGTGTTCTGGGTAAAATAGTCATAACGTTTTGATGTAGAATCCAAATGAAGTGGGCCCACATCCATTAGAAATAGTACATATTGTAGTTTCTTGTGTACAATTTTCAGAATCAGATGTTAAATATTGAGGGTGGGGCATGCTGTACATGTTGGGTCTTATGAACAGACCATAATTGAATAAAGTCTACCATTCTTTCTATAACCTCTTTTTGGGGAGGATTCAAGGAGTGAAAATTGGAGGAGTTTCAGAGAATACATTGAGTAATATTATCTATAGGATCAGAGTACTCCAAGAATTGAAGAATTGCATAAATTGAAGAAGTCTCAGGAAGCATTATCAAGTTCTATTTGATGATTGGTTGATGGTGATGATTTAATGTAAAGTTTTATTATCTCTCATATATTCTTGGGTGGAAGGAAGGGGCAAGGATGGAGAGTTCAAATCTCCCTTGATATTGGAGGATTGTATCTTCCTCTTGGAGGTTTATCCCTCCCTCTACATTTGGAAGCTGTATCTACCTTTGGAAGTCATTACTTCCCTTGAACAATAAATTATTGATTATTTCTCATATATTGTGCATGGTGTATTGTGGTGTATTGGTGTAACTCTTATAGTATTGTTCATTGCTCATTGGATATAGTTGAATGGTTTAAGTATAAGTTGAAAAATGTTTTAAATTTTACTTGATACTGATTCACCCCCCTCTTAGTATCAACAAAGTGATCTAAGAAAGAGACCAAAGTTTATAAGTAGTTTAAATTTTCTGAGTGTAATTACTTTGTGATGTTCTAGATTTTACTAAAGTAATATCGTTGGAAGTAATTACCACTTGCAAAAAATTGTGCTTGTCTAATTTAACACTAGGAAATCAACATGGTTAGTCATATGACATCAAGTATATGATGGATGTGTGTTAGTATAAGACGTATCATTTCAAGGGTCACTGTATATAGTTGTGCACAAGATAAATTGATCTCCTCTAAGAGATTTTTTTTGTTGTTCTTGTTTCTTGTTCCAGGCACGTCACATGTAATAGCTCTGAGAAGGAGCCATAATGATAGTTGCAGGAAGCAACATGAAGCAATATTATCCAGACATAGAGTTTTCCACATCAATGTAATGAAGAAGAAGAGGAGGTCATCACATGCAGAGAGAGCAGATGACTCCAAAGACTATGTATCCTCGGAGGGAGTGATGGCTTCAGATGTTTTCTGTGAGAAACTGGATAGTCTCATGATGACATGTTGTAGCTATTAGAGATATACCCACAATCCATGGATGCATGCTATGAAGTCACTATGGATTTCCTATGATGCATAGATTTGTGTGTCTGATAGTCAATAGTCATGAGCTCGTGTGGATGGCGATATTTTAGAGTCTGTGCTAGATATAATACCTTCCTCATTAAGAGGGAGTGTTGATATTTTATGTAATTTCAAAAGTTATTCTTAAGTGTTAATGTTTCATCATCGGGATGAGATTCTCCCGGGATCGGTCATGGTAATTTTACCAATGGAGAATGGCCCTGGCATAGTCTTCTAAGGACATAAGACTCAAAGTGCATGGCTTTCAACATCCAGAAGGACTGAAATTTTCCTGTGGCACAAATGGAAACCTGATCAAGAAGAATGGTCCTTGTAGTCATAGAACACTTTGTTGAGTACGTGACAACTACGGGACACTCGGTTTGCAGATTGAAGAAGGATTTATATGGATTAAACTAGGCACCCAGAGCATGGTATGGAAGGATTGACAATTTTCTAACAAGCTTAGGGTTTACAAACAACAATACATATCCTAATATTTACTTTAAGGTTATGCATGATGGTCTGGTAATACTACTGTTGTATATGGATAACTTATTTCTAAACACGTGTGGAAAAGCTCATCTCAGAGTGTAAGAGAAAAACTAGTTGTTGAGTTTGAGATGAAAGATCTTGGGATGATGCATTACTTTTTGGGTCCTAAGGTATGGTAGAGACAAGATGAGATGTTTCTAAATCAAGGGAAGAATACAGTAGAAATCCTGAATAGGTTCAGGATGTTGGATTGCAAGGAAATGGCTACACCTATGGTATCAAATCTGAATTTGTTGCAGGATACAACTTTAGAGACTGTGGATGTTACTTTATATAGGAAGATGGTGGGTTCATTGATGAACTTGATGAACAAAAGACTATATATATGTTTTTTTGTGAACACCGTGAGTCAATATATGGATCATCCTAGGTAGGTTCATTTGGTCGCAGCAAAACATGTGATGAGGTACCTTAAGGGTACATTCGATTATGGTCTCAGGTATGTGACAGACCATGAGTTTGGGTTATATGGATATTCAGATTCACATTGGGCCAACAATAATTCTGATCGGAAGAGTACTTTGGAATATTGCTTTAGTCTAGGCTCCAGTATGGTTTCATGGAGTAGAAGAAAGAAATTTTGTTTATAACTCAGTACAACTGAGGGAGAGTATGTGGCAACATGTGCAACAAGTCACAAAGCAATGTGGCTTCGAAAATTCCTAACTATTGGACTGAATTTTGATTTGTTGGTAAGAACTACAAGAAGAGGATGGAGAGACTTGTTCTGGAGGACAAGTGATGAATTCAACAGTTTGAAGATTCAATTGATATTCAGTGCTCGAGAGGGAGTTGGATGGTCAATTCCAGAGGGAGATGGGTACTACAATAAGGATTAAGAGGCTCTACCGGATGTAGGAGGCAGGCATGTGTGGTGCTCAGTACGACTGAAGATGAGTATTTTGTAGAATGTACAGTAATAGTGTGGCTTCGAGAACTTTTGTTTGGGTTATTTGGTCTCAAACTGGAGGTGACCTGCATTTGATGTGACAACTAGAGTTGCATGAAGTCATCATAGAACCTCATGGTCTATGACAGGTCAAAGCATATCGAGATCATATATTTCTATATCAAGGATATAGTGCAGAAGGGAGCAGTGAGGCTTCAGTTTCATGACTACAGAGGATCAAGTTGCGAACTGTTCAACAACACAGGTATTCCAACAAAAGACGAAAACCTTCAATAACCACTCACACAACCATATCAGATATCAACAGACCGATGTTTTGACGTGGTAAAACCCCTATGGGGAAACATCCATGGCCCCAGCCAACACGACCACTTGGATCAGTTTCTTAATGCAAAAGAAAAAGATTACAGAGAGATTTTACAAGAGAGTTTCTCACAATCGATCATCGGCAAATGACCCTCCATGCTCTTTAAATAGAGATCATGGACCAATCGGGTGTTAAACCATAGATCAATGGCTGTTAATATCAAGGAGAATATGAACCGTCAGCTCTCTATGTTGGGAAAATATCGTGACCGACGGATTTCCTAACTACAAATGCATACTAATGCATACTAAAGAAACATACTAAGAAACACACTTTTACCTAATGACACATTAGACCAAGTAGATCTTAACTAACTCCCGAGTGTCTAAATATCCTAACATCCCCCCTTAAGAAAAACTTGGGATAGGATTGAAGGATTTACAATAGTGACACAATAGGAGAAGGAAGGAGGCATTAGAGCCTATCCCCCCTTAATGACAACTTCTTGAACTCCTAATATAGATTGAAGTTTGGAAAACTTCACATCTGTAAGAGACTTTGTGAAAATGTTTGTAACTTGATCTTCTATAGGGAAAAAGAGCACTTCAATAACTTGATCATGAATGAGCTTTCTGATGAAGTGCATACGTAGATCTATGTGCTTGTTGCGCTGATGTTGAACTAGGTCTTTGGCGAGCTTAATGGCACTCTAATTGTCGCACCAAAAGTTGGTCGGCTATTGTTGTTGGAATCCAAACTCTGAAAGGATATGTTGAAGCCACAAGGCTTCCTGACCTACATTTATCGATGCTTGGTACTCTTCTTCTTCTGAAGAAAGTGCAATAGTCTATTGTTTCTTACAGGCCCAAGTTACAGGTATTGAACCAAGGATGAAAACATAACCTACAGTAGACTTGAGATCATCAGGGTTGCCAACCCAATATGAATCATTGAAACCAACCAATACAGGAGTCCCCCCTGAACTGTAATGTATCCATAACTGAACTATACTACGGACATAGCGAAGTATCCTTTTAGCTTCTTTCCAATAGATTTCATGGGGTGTTTTCATATACCAGGCAACAAGACCAACAACAAAGGAAAGATCACGATGGGTATGATTCAAGTATAAGAGGCTACCAACTAACTAACAGTACAGGGTGGTATGAGTGATAGTTTAGATGACCAAACCACTCATTCCAAAGTTTTCTCAAGTCATTGCTATGAGCAACAAAAACTGATGAAAAAGATGATGACCCAAAGTTGTCAAATTTGTACAACCTGGTAATATCATCAGCAATTCCAGTTGCAAGAACATGCTTAGGATATTTTAGATCCTTGATTAGAACTTGGTGAGGTGAAAACTCTACGGTTTTACCTTCACCTGAATGAGTGATTTGATATATTGATAGAAGGTTACAAGAAATACTTGGAACACATAATACATCATTGAAATGACCATTATCTACTTGAACTGTTCCAGATCCTACAACACTAAGAGATGTATCATCACCAACAAATATTTTCTTGGTGTTACATTCATTTAGAGAAGAAAATATGTTTTATCCTTAGCCATATGATAAGATGCTCCAGAATAAATAAGCCACTCATCAAAAGAAGAAGTAGAAGTTGTATTGAAGGAGAGACCAGAAGCAGAAAGTGCATGTCCATGAAAAGAAAAAGAAGAAGTAGAATCAATACCGATGTTGTGCTTCTCCGTCGTTGCTTCTAAAGTTGTCATCTTTGAAACATTTGGACTCATCATGACCATATTTATCACAAAAGTTGCAATGCCTGTCAATATTCTTATTTTTATATTTTGCTTCTTTGTCACCATTAGGAGCCAAAGCTGTCTAAGCGGGTTTGGGACCCTTAAGTTGCTTTTTGTTTTATTGAGGATGTTGCTTCTTGGAATTCTTGGGTTTATCTTTCTGCTAGGAAACTAAGGCTTTGTTGGAGGTACCTGCAGTGTTGATCACTCCAAGTTGTACAAGCTTATACTCCTCTCTAATCAAAGCAACACAAAAGGACTCAAGAGTGGGTTTTTTATGAGATGTCCCTAGAGCCTCTCTCATGTCATAAAAGGTAGATACAAACACAAAATATGTACTACTGGTCCAGAATCAGATCCAGGAGCCTGACAGGGCTCAAAAAGGCTAAAAAATGAAAGTTCTCAGAATCAGACGAAACCAATTCCATTGTGACCGACTCGTCGCGCTGATTTTGGCCATATATTCACTTTCTCAAATGGGCATCGTATGCAAGAGTTATCACACTCTAACCGTTTTCCCAAACAGCTAAAAAGTAAAAAAAAAAGTCAACAGTCAAAAGGTGACGTGGTACTCTCTGGAGGTGACACGTGGCAATGGTAGAAGTGACATGTGGTAGTGCAGCAGTGAGGTGACTGGACAATGACATGGACCTATAGCATGTTGACACATGGCATCGAAGAACAAAAAATGGTGGGGTGCCACATGGCCCATACATGGGCTGCCACGTGGCACCCATTGGTTGGCTTTATATGCAAATTTTTTTGTAGTTAGCAGGAATCGAACCTTGAACCTCTCCATAGAGCTCTGCGCCTTAACAAAGGACCGAGTACCAATGCACCATGGGTGGTGCTTATTATAACATGGCTTAAAATATATATTTGAAGTGAAGAAAGGTTCGAAATGGGGGTGGAAAGGGTTGGGGCTAGGCCCCATCCCACGGATTTGTGCATCCACATACACCCACACCCAATAGATAAGCACTTCACTCCGCAGATAAGTCAAGGCACGAGGGTTATGGGTTGTTGGCACTGGAATTGGGGAATAGCCCTCGATTTTGTGGGGTTTGACGTGACCGCTTCCTGGTGTAATTTGGCACACAATTATGCCTTAGCCTCCGGTTTTGGGGATTTCCCCATTTATGCACCATACGACCAGGTATTTTGGAGGAGAGGCTAGCGTGCATCCCCTAAGGGGCTGGCGCATGACCATATTTTTATTGCATGTGACCTTAAAATGGGGGCATGCACCCAGGGAGAGGGGCTAAGCCATATTATTAAAATAAAGTGGGTTTTAACTTTGCATTTTGGATTTTTTTAATTGATTTTGGCCTATTATTAGTGGATTTTGCCCATTTTTGGGAGATATTGGGCATTTTTGGAGCCCAGATTTTGGGAGGAAGTTGGGGATGGATAACCAATTTTAGATCTATCAAAACTAGTCCTATTTGAGGCCATGGAGGACAATCAGAGCAGATTTATGCTCAAGGGAAGCCAAGCCAAAGCCATTTTTATGTAGGGAAGCTGTTGAGGAGCAGACGCTTGCGGGCCATTTCTAGGAGCTTCGGTTATCCGTTTTGCGTGTCATTTATTTTGCTGGGTTCTAGAGATCTGGAAGAACATGACTAGATCATTCTTGTAGCCTAATGGCACTGTTGC
Organism: Picea engelmannii; assembly: GCA_009831015.1. Lineage (NCBI taxonomy): Eukaryota > Viridiplantae > Streptophyta > Pinopsida > Pinales > Pinaceae > Picea > Picea engelmannii. Next base: position 762,139 of record ML777660.1, on the reverse strand, counting down.
AATGTAATTTTTGAGCTTTGAATAGAAATAAAGGAGCCTCCCCCACTGAGACAAAGGCCCGGAGACGTAGGCAATTTTGTGCCGAACTCCATTATCACTTCTTTTGTTATGGTTTGATGTTCTTATTGCTTCAGTTCAGATCTATATTGGCTATGATATATTCTCTCATCTTCATCCTCTTTCATTCAGCTTCATAAATGGTTAATTAACACATGCAATTAAAAACTCAACCACGGTCATTAAAAGACTTTTCCGGATCAACTACCTAGCTTAGAGAGAATAATATAGATGCAACACTCTTCATCCATCTTTATCTCACATTCTTCACATAAAATTCTAAGTGTTTTAAACTTAGATAGATAGTCTCCAATGAAAGAAAAATAACTTGGATTTAAAATCAGTACTTGATTTTCTAATTTTTGTGCTCGAATAATATTGAGTTTACCAAACACAGTTTCAATATTTTCCCAAGCTTCATCGAGGTCATCAATTTCTTTAAGGTGGAAATTTAAATCAGGAGAGATGGACATTCTGATTAGTCAACGTGCTTTGTCACTCCTATTATTCCATTTGAATTTATTATCAGCATCATTGGGTTCTTTTTCCTTTCCCAAGGTAATTTGGTACAAGCCTTTACTTCTTAATAAATCCTCCATATGAGATTTCCATTGGAAGTAGATGGTGTTAGTAAGAAAAATATTAATGGAAGAATCCATATTAAATATGTAGATAATATGGATTTAAAAACTTAAACTGATGATCTGGATGGAAAGATCTCGAAAAATATGTGGTTGTTAAAAAAAATGACACTAAAAACAGGCTTCGGATGTGAAAGTTATGCCACTTAAAAACAAAACATAAATGGTAACCAAAGGACCACGTGGTGGTGTAAGTTGTTTTATGAAGTGACCCACTTTTATAAAGAGAAGTGGAGATCACTTTTACAATGAAGTTACTTTATAAAAGAAAAGTTGCATGCAAAATAAATAGCTCTAAAATAAAATATTAAAGCTACTTATAGTGATTCACTTTTGTACTTGAAGTGAAATTCACTTTACAATTTGAGCATGAACCTTTTCAAAAAAAGTAACAAAAAGAGAGACTCGAACTCAAGACCTCTTACTTAATAAGACAACTTTTAACCAAATGGTCTAGCAAAACATATTGTATTGTTTAGAAAGAGGATTGGGGGTGGTGGTGTTATTGTTTTTGTTGTTGAAGATGACCTTGGAGAGCGTGCTAAAAAAACCTCTTTTCACACAAGAAAAAAAATCTCGCTTCTCAATGACAAAAAGGGTTAGATCTCGGTTAGCTTACCTAGAAGATGCACTTTTTCCTATTTGTTTCTAATTTACCGAGATCACACGGGGCATGGGGAAAAGAGCATACACAGATATAAAATACTAGCAACCTGGAACCAAATAATACAAAACCAAAATAAAATTAAAATAGTACTCTGCAAAAATTTAAAAAATGCGTATTCAGGCTTTATACCTCCGGATCTGAATCAAATGGTCGTATTTTAGGCAAACATAAACCTTTTCAAGTGAAATGAAAAGTGTTCCTGACTGAAACGAGCGCTCTGGACACAATGGAATAGTCCTCTTAGCCCATATATGTACAAAAATGACAAAAAATGGGGATGAGGAAACTCGACTTCACGATCTCGATCTACAAGAGGAGCGGGTCTTCAAACAGGCTCTCATACTATGTTCGAGAACACAGGTATTCCAAAAGAGGAAGAACACCTTTAGTAAAAACTCACACAACTAGATCAATGATCAACACACCTATTTTTTGATGTGGTAAAACCCCTACGGGGAAACATCCACGACCCCAGCCAACACGGCCACTTGGCGTAGTTTATTAATGCAAAAGAAAAAGATTACAAAGAGATTTTATCACAATCGATCATTAGAAAATGAACCTCCATGCTCTTTAAATAGATATCATGGACCAATCAGGTGTTAAGCCACAGATCAATGGTCGTTAAGATCGAGGATAATATGAACCGTCGGATCACTCTATGTCGGGAACATATCGTGACCGCCAAATTTCCTAACTACAAATGCATACTAATGCATACTAAAGAAGCACACTTCTACCTAACGACACATTAGACCCAGTAGATATTAACTAACTCCTAAGTGTCTAAATATCCTAACATGAATGTGTTTACCAAGCCGTTGTCGAGGATGAAGTTTGAGTACTTCAGGGACAAGCTTGGTGTGGTCCCTCTTCAAAAGGAGTGTTCTAGCAGTTCAATGAAGGATCTTATCAATGCCAAGGCACCGGTTGTAATTTGTTTTCTAAGTATTTAATGCAGTGATGCATTTTCCTAACTAAGATTGCCAATGATATCTGTGTGTATTTCTCCTTGGCTATTTACATAGGTTTATTGATATATATATATATATATATATATATATATATATATATATATATATATATTAGTTTATTTCACTATTTTGTTTGTTCCTCTTGCAGATATCTACTTTTACGAAGCATTTAATCGAGAACTTGGAGTTACAACTTGACACATCCCTCCTTAACCCGCAGGTCGGAAGGTCCACGTACACAGGATCTTCTCCTCTGCTTGGCCCGAAGAGCTCTCAAACAATCCGCTCTTCTATTCCCCTTTCGGGAAATCTACACCCACAATCAACTTCAAGAAATCCCCCCTTGTACTTTGGGAGATCACGCTTCGCGTCTTCGCAGATCCAATGGTCAAGCGCCTTGTCTCTCTCTATTTTCCGAAACCCGAAACCCAGTCAACGTTGACCGCTTCTCTTTCTATTTCAGATTTCTCCCTATCACGATTTCGATGGTCACAATGTCGAGCAACTCATCTCCCTGACTCCTGAAACCCGATTTTCTGAAACTTCGATGTGCTCACAAGCTTTGACTTTTCAACGGTCCTTCACTCCATCGGAACTTCACGGTTCGTGATTTCACGAGTGTCCAATCTTTGACCTCTTCACTTTCCGGTTTTCGAATTCACGAGATCTCTTAGATCTTCGCCTGTTCTTCTGAGTGAACGGATATGATCCACTCGCTCTTTTGGTACTCACCTTTTCACGACTTCACGAACCTTGATGCCAAACCTTTGATCCTCTGACTCATGAAATCCCGATAGGCGATTTCACGAGTGATCCAACGGCCCCTGCTGGCTTGGATCGACAGCTCTGTCCCTCCTGAGCTTAAACCTTCGGGTATACTTTTCGTAACTCCCCTGCACGTCCGCGAGATCTGATGGCTCATGGGATTTCATGAATTCTTTATAGAGAATTTCGATCGTCCATTCTTTCTTTGAGAACTTGTCCTCCTGCGGTCAACGTCTCTACGCCTACCTTCCAACTTTCAAGGTACTTGACCCCTTGCCTTTCTTCGATTCCTTCTGAGATTTTCCACGACTTTCAAGTCCTTTAGAAAACCTCCTGCTCGCACTCCTTGCGGCAAATTTTCAAACACTTCCAAGTGTTGAATACTTCGACTTTGCGCACACCTGTAGCAGCAGTCTCTCAATACTTCGCTCAAATTCACAACTCTGAGACTTTACTCGGCCTGCGCACTCCTTGCACGGCTCCTATGCCTGACTGCACTTCTATGTGAATGAGGACAAAATATAAACTATCTAAGCCTTCAAAGACGCAACTCTGAATTCTTGTCGACGCACTCCTTGCGGACAACTTCTACTGCACTCCTTGCAGGAAATCTCACTCAGACAGAAAAACAATCGAAACTCATTCCTACTTCCTCTCAGACTTCAAACTCAAAACATGAAATCCTATACACAGCATATAAAGAAAATGTATAAAAGGAAGCAAACATCCATGAGCATAACATTCAACATACATACACAGAGAACAAACATGACGCCATGAATTTGAATCAACCTCTTTCTATTAATTCAAATATTTGTACATGGGTGTTTTTAAACAACTCTCTGCATGCTCTATGCTCTCATCCTCTAACTCTTACAATGATACAAGTGAGGGTGTCTATATCCATTTTCCCTCCAGCTCTAAAACTGTCTAATCTAGGAATTCAATTCTACCTACTTGCATTAACTATCATAAATGCCTCTATCTAACACAGACGAGAGCGAGACGCTCAAGGTATGTTTACAACATGGGAGTACACCCTTCCTTAATTTCTACATTAAGTTTGGCGCATCCAATCTTCAAAAGGATTCAAATAATTTTATCATATGTCAAAAATGTGTTGTTGTCTGCCCCACGCTCTCTTGACGCTGGCGATGCTCCTGCATCATACTCCCTCACTTGAAAATTTTCATGGGCTCCTGTCCATGAGCTCGTGCACAATTTGTCCATGCTTCTGGATCTCCGCTTCATTCTCCCAGATGGCATCTTCAACTATATGGCCTTTCCACTTGACCAAATACTCAAAATATTGCTTTCGCCTAGTCTTTCTGCTCACTCTTTTGTCTAGTATGCGCTCCATCTACTGCTTGTCTACAACTGGCATCTGCGTTCTCCACTGAACCTATGAATGTTCATCACTTGTTCCTGCTTCCTCAGGTTTATATGGGTACAAATCTGATACATTGAATATCGGAGAAATTCCGATCCCATCGGGTAATTCAATCTCGTAAGCATTCGCCCCAAATTTTCTCAAGACCTTGCATGGTCCGATTTTATTCATATTCAGTTTATTATATGTCCCCTTTGGGAACCTTTCCTTTCTCAGATGTGCTAGAGTCAAGTCACTAACTTCAAATTGAAGTTGTCTCATGTGTTGATCTGCCCTATGTTTATACTCCTGACTTGAATTCTACAATCGGTCCTTCACCTGGATGTGAAGTTCCTTCATCGCCTCTATGAAATATTCTACACTAGCACTCTGAGTTCCATTCAGTTCTGAATCCCTCAACTCATAAATCTGAAATCTAAAATGGACTCCGCCCTGTGCTTCTGTTTACTGAGTCTGTTGATACTGAGAGGGGGGTGAATCAATATCAAGTACAATTTAAAACCTTTTTTTCAAATTATACTTAAACCATTCAATTATATCCAATGAGAAATGAACAATAGTATAAGAGTTACACCAATACACCACAATACACCATGCACAATATATGAGAAATAATCAATAGTTTTTGTTCAAGGGAAGTAATGAC
>ML777660.1:739237-753614 GCA_009831015.1 Picea engelmannii | reverse complement strand
AATTCTTTTCTTTAATTGTCTTCAGGGCCTACATGTACAATTCACTTTGTCATCTTCAAAAATTCATTTCTCCTCAACCATGAGGATCCACGTGACGTGCCACATACCACCAAAAATAGCATGATGTATACTATCCATCCATGGGTGTTGTATCTACATGTGCATTTTCCTTCATGTCCAAATAACTTCATCAATCTTGTGGTCCAAAACCCATGACTAGGGTTGACATCAATGACAACAACCAATCTTCCAACAGAGTCGTTATAAGTGAACTCTGCCTGTGGTAATATGTTGTCCCACTGGCTGTGGTGTTCTATCACTAAGCTCCTCACCAAGTCTCCCAGACTTCTGTTCACCGCTTCAGTTTTTCCATCCGTCTGAGGATGATAAGCCGAACTAAATGATAAGTTAGTTCCCATCTTCTTCCACAATGTCCTCCAAAAATGTCCTATGAACTTCGTATCCCTATCCGAAACTATGCTCCTTGGTAACCCGTGAAGTCGAATGACTTCTTTGAAAAACAGGTTCGCAATGTGAGTTGCGTCACTGGTTTTCTGACATGGGATAAAATGTGCCATTTTGGAAAACCTATCCACTACCACAAAGATTGAGTCGAACCCTCTTTGTGTTCTTGGCAATCCCAATATGAAATCCATGTTGATTTCATCCCATGGATTTCCAGGTATGGGAAATGGTTGATAAAACCCTGCATTCTGCCTCCTTCCCTTCGAATGCTGACAAATCCTGCATCTTTCCACAAATCTTTTAACTTCTGCTCACATTCCTGGCCTAAATTATGACTCATTCAGCTTTGCAAATGTCTTGTCATGACCGAAGTGTCCGACCAATTCTCCATTGTGTTTCTCCTTCAGAAGATTCTCCCTCATGGAGAATTTTGGAATAAAAAGTTGATTGCCCTTGAACAACAACCCTTCTTGGATCATGTATTCTGCCCACTGGCTCCTATCTCTGAGAATTGGATTCTTAATTGCTTCATGCGCCTCTTTAAAATTTGGGTCATCTGCGTACATGTCCCTGATATTATCAAAACCTAATGTTTTGACTTTGAACTCCTGCAATAGCAAACACTTCTTGTTCAAAGCATCAGCAACTTTGTTAGCAGTACCAGAAATATGTTTAATCATAAAAGTAAAATTCTGCATGTATTCAACCAACTTAACATGCCTCTAATTCAAATTTTCCTGTTGAGTCACAAACTGCAATGCATGGTTATCACTGTAGATGACAAACTCCTTCGGAATCAAGTAATGCCTCCACTCCTTCAATGCCTGAACAATAGCATAGAACTCCTTATCATATGTGGAGTACTTCACCTTTGCATCATTCAGCTTCTCGCTGAAATATGCTACTAGCCTGTCTTCTTGACTCAAGACCGCCCCTATTGCAAATCCACTTGCATCGCATTTCACTTGAAATGTCTTTTGGAAATCCGGCAACACAAAAATTGGTTGTTCTGTGATCTTCCTCTTCAACAGATTAAAACTCTTTTCAGCTTCTTCTGTCCAATGAAAATATTTATGTCTTTTCTTCACTGTGTCCATCATCGCTGCACTAATTCCACTGAAATTCCTGATGAATTTTTGGTAGAAACTAGCTAATCTATGAAAACTCCTCACCTCAAAGATATTCTTCAGTGATGGCCAATTCTTAATCACTTCCACCTTATCTGGATCCATCCTCAACTTATTTACAGATATAACAAACCCCAAATAAATGAGCTCCATCTTCATGAACGAGGACTTTTTCATGTTTATCAACAGCTTCTCCTGTAGTAGCCTCTTCATCACTGTAGCCAAATGCTTCAGATGCTCTGCCACTCTTTTGCTGAAAATCAATATATCATCAAGATATACGATAACAAACTTTCCGATGAACTCCCTCAGGACTTCGTTCATCAACCTCATAAAAGTACTCGGCACATTTGTTAAGCCAAATGGAATAACAAGCCATTCATACAATCCTTCGTTGGTCTTGAATGTTGTTTTCCATTCATCACCTTCTCTCATGCGGATTTGGTGATAACCACTCTTCAAATCAATCTTTGAAAAATACTTTGCTCCACTCGAGCAATCCATTAGATCATCCATCATCGACAATGGAAATCTGTACCTGATGGTTATCTTGTTGATCTCCCTAGAGTTAGTACACATCCTCCATCCTCCGTCTTTCTTCGGACTGAGTACTGTTGGAATAGCACATGGACTCAAGATCTCTCTGACCAACCCCTTGTCCAACAAATCATGGACTTGTCTTCTGACCTCTTCATTCTCTTGTGGCATCAATCTATACGTGACTTTATTTTTCAAACTAGCTCCTGGTATGAGATCAATATGATGACTAACACTTCTAATCGGTGGAAACGAACGAGGTAGTCCTTCCACTACTATGTCAACGAACTCTTCCAGTAGTTCCTGAATCTCTTCTGGTAAATCATCTACTCTTGTGCTGGTCAAAACAATCTTCGTTTTCCTGACCACAATGAATTGCGGTTCTTCTTTCTTCTTTACCTCAGTAAGAAGTCCCTTCCCACTCATGAGAAGTACAGTGTTACTTACTTCCGGTTTCACCTCCTTATCTTTGATTGGAAGTAACATGTGAGTTCTCCCATTCTTATCTAGGGTGTATGTGTTCATCCTCCTGTCATGAATCACATTCCTCTCATATTGCCATGTTCTACCCAGCAATAGATGACAAACATCCATAGGAATAACATCACACAAGATATTATCATTATATCCTCCTATATTAAATTAAACTAAAAACTGTTTAGTGACAGTTACCTGATGTCCTTTTTGTAACCAAGAAACTTTGTATGGGCTCGGATGATCAATCGTCTCCAGCTCCAGCTTTTCCACCATCTCGGTTGAAACGAGATTATCAGTGCTACCACTGTCCACAATGACCTTGCATACCCTATCCTTGGTCTTGCAAGCATTCTAGAAAAGCCTGTTCCTTTGGATTGAACTCTCCACCTCCTTCTCTGGTGTCAAAAGAGATTTTCGCATCATCAACGATCTTCCACCTTCAGCATCTTCTGCCTCAAAATCCCACCTTTGTGCTTCGGCAATGTGAGCTTCTCCTCCTTCTTTCTTTTTGTCTGGACACTCATAATACTTGTGCCCATTCTTTCCACATGTGAAGCATGTTATCACTCCACCTCTTCCTCTTCCTCTACCTCTAGTACGAGGAAAAACATTATTATCAGCATAATCTCCTCTCTGTTCGGTATGTTTCCCTCTCTATTCAACATATTTCCCTCGCTGTGAGGTTCCACCTCTCTCAGTTCGAGTCTAAGGTTTCTTCTAGTCCTCCTTGGGCTTCTAGTTTTTATCCTGGGCAACTAATTTGCCTCTGGGCTGAATTTTGCCTTGGCCTCTTTGACCCTGCTTTCGGCTCAGCTTCTCTTCAGCTCTCAGAGCCAATTGATAAGCATCTTCCACTATTCGGATGGTCAACACTCTCATCTCATCCTAGATATCGTATCTCAGGCCATTCATGTATCTAGAAACCTTTTCATCATCTCTTTCCCGATGACCTGCCCTGATGTTCAGCCTGTAGAATTCTTCATTGTATTCTTTCACTGTCATCAGCTTCTGTCTCAAGTTCTGCATCCTTCGAAACAGAGTGACCTGGTAATCTCTGGGGATGAATTTTTCCTTCATTTTTGCAATCATCTTATCCCATCTTTTGATCTTCTGCTTGACTTTGCAGCGTCTGTCAGCTTGTAGTTCATCCCACCACAATGTTGCATGTCCCTTCAATCTTGTGACAGCATGTTTGACTTTCTTGTCCTCTTCGACATCTTCATAGTCAAAGTATGTGTCTAGAGCTCTAATCCAGTCTAGAAGCTCCTCTGCATCCAAGTTTCCCTCATAAACTGGAATGTACATTTTCACTCTTGCACCCATTCTCGCAATAGCCCTAATCAAACGTTTGTTTGCGGCATCTTCGGCTACAAATTCCTCTTATTCATGTCCAGCCTCAATTTCACTTTCAAAATCACTAAGATCCCCAACACTGACTGTACGCCTCTGTGTTGTTTCCATGTCTTTGAGTCTGGCTCGTAGATCACGCATCTCTCTCTCCATATCTGGATCATTCATCTACCTTCCCCTTCTTCTCGACATTTCCCTCTCTTCTTGTGGATCAGGTGTTTTCCTGTCTCTTCTCCTTGGTGGAATGGTGAATCCTCCTTTTCTCTGCTATAGAAAGCAAAGAATCCTTTCTGCGCTCTGATACCAAACCTAACGTAGTGTATCAGAGTACTCTTTTATCTCCTCCTGCCTCTCCTTGCCTGAAATGTACAAGCAAGAATCAAGGCTCTGATACCAAACCTGATGCAACCCTCCTCAACCCGCAGGTCGGAAGGTCCACGTACACAGGATCTTCTCCTCTCCTTGGCTCGAAGAGCTCTCAAACAATCCGCTCTTCTATTCCCCTTTCGGGAAATCTGCACCCACAATCAACTTCAAGAAATCCCCCCTTGTACTTAGAGAGATCGCACTTCGCGTCTTCGCAGATCCAATGTTCAAGCGCCTTGTCTCTCTCTGTTTTCCGAAACCCGAAACCCAATCAATGTTGACCGCTTCTCTTTCTATTTCAGATTTCTCCCTATTGCGATTTTAGCGATCGCGATGTCGAGCAACTCGTCTCCCCGACTCTCGAAACCCGATTTCCTGAAAATCCGATGTGCTCGCAAGCTTTGACTTTTCAATGGTCCTTCACTCCATCGGAACTTCATGGTTCGTGATTTCATGAGTGCCCAATCTTTGACCTCTTCACCTTGCGGTTTCCAAATTCGCGAGATCTCTTAGATCTTCGCCACCTATTCTTCTGAGTGAATGGCTATGATCCACTTTATCTTTTGGTACTCACCTTTTTGCGACTTCGCGAACCTTGATGCCAAACCTTCGATCTTCTGACTCATGAAATCCCGATAGGTGATTTCACGAGTGATCCAATGACCCTTGCTGGCTTGGATCGACAGCTTTGTCCCTCCTGAGCTTAAGCCTTTGGGAATACTTGTCGTAACTCCCCTGCTCATCTACGATATCTGACAGCTCATAGGATTTCGTGAATTCTTTACAAAGAATTCCGATCGTCCGTTCTTTCCTTGAGAACTTGTCCTCCTGTAGTCGACGTCTCTATGCCTACCTTCCAACTTTCAAGGTACTTGACCCCTTGCCTTTCTTCGATTCCTTCGAAGGTTCAAAATCCTTCTGAGCTTTTCCATGGCTTTCAAGTCCTTCAGAAAACCTCCTGCTCGCACTCCTTGAGGCATATTTTCAAACACTTCCAAGTGCTGAATACTTCGACTCTGCGCACACCTATAGCAGCAGTCTCTCAATACTTCGCTCAAATTCGCAACTCTGAGACTTTACTCGACCTGTGCACTCCTTGCATGACTCTTGTTCCTGACTGCACTTCTGTGTGAATGAGGACAAAAGATAAACTATCTAAGCCTTCAGAAACGCAACTCTGAATTCTTGTCGACGCACTCCTTGCGAACAACTTCTACTGCACTCCTTGCAGGAAATCTCACTCAGACAGAAAAACAATCGAAACTCATTCCTACTTCCTCTCAGACTTAAAACTCAAAACATGAAATCCTATACATAGCATATAAAGAAAATGTATAACAGGAAGCAAACATCCATGAGCATAACATTCAACATACATACACAGAGAACAAACACGACGCCATGAATTTGAATCAACCTCTTTCTATTTATTCAAATATCTATACATGGGTGTTTTTACACAGCTCTCTGCATGCTCTATGCACTCTTCCTCTCTGTATTCTCTCATCCTCTAACTGTTACAATGATACAAGTGAGGTTGTCTATATCCGTTTTCCCTCCATCTCTAAAACTGTCTAATCTAGGAATTCAATTCTACCTACTTTCATTAACTATCATAAATGCCTCTATCTAACACAGACAAGAGCAAGACGCTCAAGGTCTGTTTACAACATGGGAGTACGCCCTTCCTTAATTGCTACATTAAGTTTGGCGCATCCAATCTTCAAAAGGATTCAAATAATTTTATCATATGTCAAAAATGCGTTGGTGCCTGCCCCACGCTCTCTTGACGCTGGCGATGCTCCTGCATCACAACTTGTGAGGACAAACGACGATTAAAGAGGTATGAACTTATATATTTATTGTTTCTTTTGAACCTAGGGAAAAGAGTGTATTTTGTTTGGTTTTGTTCTAGTTTCGAGTGCCCAAACTAGGGAGATTGGTCTGTGTCCACACTCACTAATTTATCCACAATAAAAATGATGACCATACCAAGGAACAATCTTCTAGATTTGTTGTCCTAGTTTGCTTCCTGAGTCCTGTTTGAGTCTTTCTGAGTCATCACCTAGCCTTGTTGGATCAGTCGAGCTAAAATTCCACTGAAGAGTCTGAGCAATTTTTCATTTTTTTTGAGTTTCAATTGCTTGTCACATCCTTGTTTGAGGTACAAAGAGACATTGTCACACTGTAATATTCCTTCTGCATGTGACAACTGGAATTGTTGCACTGTCTGTCAAAGAAGCTTGCAACAACCTCTGAAAAAATTATTTTTTGATTGTTCTTTCTATTCCAGATCTTAGATATGATTCTTGGAGTGTTTTTTGACTGGTTAATTCATTGATTTGCAATCTTCTTGATGATTTGGAGTTTCTTTTTCACCATTAAAATTTTTACTTATTCTCTCTCATTTATTTTGAATTGAAAAGGGTATAATCTCTCAGTTGTATCTTTGAGTTATTTTCAATTTTCAATTTAATATTTTTTTCTTGAGGGCTTTTGAGAGTAACAAATTAATCTTTCTTCATTGAATGATTATCCTTGATGTTTTTGGGTGGTGCATTTCTAAGCTTGTATTTTATAATGAAATTGCCAGGTTTTTGGCATTTTTTAGCTTTCATCCTTTAAAAACATTTCCCCCTCATGGTCGAGGGGTGGAGGGGGGCATGAATCATGTATTCTACAATTTCTATGATTCATATATTGAACTCTTATTACATTCAAAGAGCAATTTTTATTTCTTTCTTTGAAATCTGTAATTGTTTCTTTTCTTGAAATCTCTTGCTCCTTTCTATAGATTGATTTCATCGAAAGAAAAGATTACACTGCATTCATATTTTATTTGAAGTCTTCTTGGATTCAAGTGTCACAAGTTATTGTTGAATTGCATATGCAATCCCTTTTGAGTAACAAACAACCTTAAAATCGAACTTAATCAAAAAAATTAGTAACATTGTGTGAGTAGGTAGAGATGTGTTGTGACATCTTTAAACGTAGGAGTTGTCGTTATTTGTCAGCACTACAATCTAGGGACTGTGTGATTCTCCAACGTACCTTCGAGTATATCGGGAGGCCCCTTTATAATGGTTTCACATTAGACAAAACTACTACGGACTTGATCTCCCACGTATCTTGAGTATATCGGGAGACCCTTATAGGACCTGAAACCGAGCATCCTTTCGATTGTCTTGTTGTCGCAATACACCAAGAACAACACTCGAGGAGATTACTACAAACATGTTGTTAGGTAGTAGGGTAATATTGCCAATGGTACAGTTATCCTCCTTGGTTAGTGCTCTGAAATATTGGGTTGATTATTTACCCTACAATATATCGCGAGTTGTGACGACTTGACACTCCTGTGAGATTCCTCCTATTGATCCCACCTATTCATGTGATTGTTTGTTACCTTTAGACTTTGATAGTGTGTACTCTTTGTTTTACTGGACTCTAGACCAAGTTTCTCTCTATGGCATAAGTTCCTGGAAATCCCAATGAAGAAACCCCTCGTTCCGGGGAACCTTTCATTTTTCCTTCTATTGGAAACATTGGTCCTCCCTACATTGCTACTTTGAGTTTACCAGGACTCACCATAGGATTACTCGTCTGGTTGTTTTCCACTCCAGATTTTCCAAATTCACCTATTTCTTTGAATGCACCAAGTGTTTTGAATGCACACATTCCCTCTCAATAATGTTCACCTCATGTTGATCCTTTTCCTTCTTCACCCGTTGCATCTTCTTCTTTTTATTCTTCTTCACCCGGTGAAATCCTCATTGCTAGTAACGAGGAGATTAAGAAGATGAAGAATAAGAAGAACAAGAAGAATAAAAATAAGCAAAAGGTCAAGCAACTAGTTACTGATGATCAGGCTAGAAACATCGAGAAGCCTATCATTAAGAATCACAAGCCCAAATCCCCTTGCAGGATTTGCAAGGGTGATCACCTTGTCAAGGATTTCCCTAGTATTCCCAAGGTTATAGAAGTGTGGTATTAGGTTTCTTATAAATCTGTGTCATCACCCACTACAGGTCATGCTGGTGATGACCCATCAACTAGTAATCATGTTGGAAGTAAGATGGGTGAAGTAAAATTTCCTTGACTTCTATGTATGGAGATGCAACGAACCTACCTTTGCCCTCTCATGGATGAAGCCTCAAAATTGTTGGAAGAAATTTTTGTTTCTCAAAAACCTCTTCCACCTGGTTACCATAAGATTTCTTCGAACCCATCATTGGTTGATGAATTGGTCAATCCAGTTCCATCCCTAGTTAGTCTAGTTGATCAAGTGGTCAATTTGGTTTCATCCTCAGTTGACCCAGTTGATAAAGTGGTCGATCTGATTCTGTCATCAGTTGATCCCACTCCTCCTTCGAAGAGTGAGGATGTCTCTTAGGTATTTCTTATTACCACATATTCTTCCAAACAAGGGGGCATTTCTCCAGTTCCAATGAAACCCCCTCTAAGTAATGCAATTACCATTCATTGGAATGCTCTAACACAACCTCGTCTTCCTTGTTATGCATCTTTCCAAATCATTGTTGAATTTTGTGGTAGGTATATTCCTAACACTATAATAGATGAAGGTGCTTATGTTAGCATCCTATCCTAGAATGCTTGACAAGCTCTTGGTTCACCTCAGCTTGCACCAGTAACTCAGAATCTGTTGGCTTTTAACATAAGAGCTAGTCAACCTTTAGGGATCCTTCCTTAGTTTCCTGTTACTTTGGGAGGAAAAAATGTTTTTATTGATGTGACGGTAGTCCATGACCCCTTGGATTTTAATTTTCTCCTCGGGCGAGACTATGTTTATGTTACAAAGGCTATTGTGTCCATGGTATTTCGAGTGATTTGTTTCCACGATAATGGAAACATAGTGACCATAGACCAACTTTCATTCATTTTCCCTCATATGATGGTCAACCATATGACTTCCCTAAATAGTCCTTATATTCCAGTGTCATCCACCCCGCCGTAGGTCAATTATGTGGCAACATGTCCCATGCATTCAAATCCAAGTGAGAAGGAATTTCTCCCTTTTTTTGACTTAGATCTAATAGTTGACATGGTGATCTATTAGATAGGGTTATTAGAGCCTGATCTCCCTACCCCTATCAAGACCCTCGACATGTATTCCTTCCAGAGTGTTGTTCTTCTGTCTAGGGAACATCTCTTGGAATCCATGACCAAGGTTTGTCCCTTGATATGTTTTCCTTCCAGAGCATTGTCCTCTTGGAATCCATGATCAAGTAGAGGTCTCTTGAGAATACTTTATCTGTTCTTTTCGAACTCGTTAAAAAATTAAATAGATGATAATGAGGATAGTTTTATGTTAGGTTCCAAGCTCATTAAAAAATGAAACCAAGGTCGAGCAAAGTTCTTGTTTCTGTATCAATCTCATTAAAAAATGAAATAGAAGTCTGGGAATCGAACCCAGAGGTTATGAACATAGTTCTTTTCATGTGTCAAGCTCATTAAAAAATGAAACAAATACCTCTCCTATTGAGTCAAGTATCTTATTATAACTCATACCTGAAACTTCATTTCATCCACCTTGGTCAGTTGATCATGTTTCTTCCTTCCTCTCTGGTGAACATTTTCCTATTAGTAGCCAGTAATCTATTGGGTATATAAATTAGTGATAGGATAAGAGTTGGTGAATGAAACGAAGCTTTGGGGGGGCATGTCTCCATCCTCTAGACATCATGATGGAGTTAAGCCGCTAGATTGTCAAGCTGGGGACAAAGTACCAACCACCCACCTTTGGAATTTACATTGGGAAGTGTCGATCACATTTAGTTTTCGGTTTTAAGCTTATTAAAACAATGAAACCAGTTTTGAGCATAGTTTTCCTAGTTTCAAGCTCGCGAAAAATGAAACCTAACCAATCATACTTTTACTTTGTTTCAAGATTGTGTAAAAATGAAACCAATATCGAGCTTAGTCTTTGTTCTTTCTCGTGCTTGAAAATATATGAGAATAGGTTACTGAGTATACATTTATCACTTTTTCAGACTCGTAAAATCTATACGAAAAAGGAACTTTTGGAGTTTTCTTTAATCTTTTTTTTACTCCTTAAAAATGAAAAGATTGTTGAGCGATCTTGTTGTCTTTCACGCTTGTTAAAGTGAGTTAGAAATCACGTCTGTTGAGTGGTAGTTTATCTATTTTTCAGTCTCATCAGACTATTTATGAAAAAGGAACACCCTATCCATTATGGTTAGGAGAGTTCTCCCTTGAATTGTTTTATAATTTTTCGGACTTGGGAGACTAAACTTATGAAAAAAGGACCTTTTTTGGATTTTTCTTTAATTATTTTTCAAACTCTCTTAATATGAAAACTTACATTGGAAGACCCATATGGGACCGAACCACTCCTTCCTAGGGTTTTTTAAAAATACTCTGAGGGAATTGTCCAAAGGATGAGTTTATACATGAGCATTTGTTATCCTCCTCAAGCTCACTAAAAAATAAAGACGTACTCACCAAGCATGGTGGGGGGGAATTCGGAAGGGAATATTTAATTGAATCTGTATTAATGGCAGCAATCACTCTCAAACGTGACATCTTTTACCTTTTGCATCAAAGTTGGGAAATCCACTTGTCTCTTGTCGATCATGCCCTTTATGCAAGATTTTTCCCTATGATCTTCTATTTTGAGTCAGTGTTTCCAAGACCTCTGTTATGTCAATATTCGAGAGAAGTTCAACCTAAGTCTTCTATTTCTTCAACCCATTTTGCAGTCCTTTAAGCCTTCAATCTCATTGGCCATCCCTAAGTTAGTCCTCAAAGTTAATATGTATTATCACTACAAATATTGCACCGGTTTTGTGTCGTTGATGGGGGATACCTCAAGGCCCTCCCGTGACGAGTCACTTCCTATTGACGCCAAATCATTATCCAGGAAATTGATTTAGAAGCTACATTAGAACCTTGGAACCTTCTTTCCCTAATGGCATGTATCCTTGATTTTGACAGGGGTTTTTCATCACTAGCCTATGATCTTAAGATTTCTTTGAATGTTTCACTTCAACTCATCAATTCACATTCAAAGAATTGTACTTAAAATTACCTTGAGAATCATTAACATAAATGGTGATTTCTCTTTCACTTGTTAATGGTATACATCAATGACCAATGATCAAGTGGTTTCTACCATGTTCGAATCTAAGACATCTATTCACATGGTGAGAATCGTACTACGAATTAGGAACAAGGTGAAGATCCTGGGGGATTCTCTTTTGATTTCAATTTCCCAGGTTGCAATGGAGTAATGTTGTCACATAGATGCACATTGTATTGATTTGTGGCTATGTTCTTGTCACAATTCATAGATCCATGGTGTATATTCTGGTGGTTATGAGTTCATTAAGTCATGGCGATATGGATCCACGATGTATTCTTAGTTGTCATATCATTAGTAAATGGTAATCATGGATCTGCAATGTATTGGTCAGCAACCATGCTTAGAGTATTTTGTATTCTGATTATGGGGATGCCTACCTCAACAATGATAAAATATTGTATTGCAATTTTCCTTGTGTTTCGGCAGGTCTCCAACCGGTGTGTTCTTTGTTTCAATACCCACCAGGAAAAGTATTTCAGCTATCAAAATTTCTAACTTCATACTTTGGGGGGCATTCAGTTATACAACATTTTTTCACAGCTACTAAAAATGTCTATTCTCTGACACCTTAAAGGCATAATATTTTGGAAGAAGTGTTGGGAAGAAGTCATTTGGAAACAAGCAACTCTAAAAATCACTAAATTAAATACTTTTCGCAGGTTGCACTCTAGAAAGGTGCGACAACTTTACTTGCCATAGTATGCATCACTACCAGGTGCGACAATGTCGCCTTTTGCACAGATTTAAGGGTGTGACAACCTTTCGTACGTGAGAAAAAGAAAAAGATCTCAAAGATTCTAGATGAGAATCCTCCATGATGAGTTGTTTATTGATTGGTGTTGATCTAAAAATGAAGAAGACTTGTATACTTGAAAATATTTGCAAGATTTATTTCATGTGTTAAAATGCAAATGGATCAACTTTGCAACACAAATTTTATATAAATTACTCATTCAAGATGCATGTAAACAACAGCAATAAACAGTAAACAGAAAACACATAACACGACAAATGATAAAGGAGTTCACCCCTCTCTTGGGCTACATCTCCTGGTACAACTTCCAATGGATATTTTGTATTATTTTCTCAAAGTGCTCAAATATGTGCTTTACAATGCACAAAATTCCAAATAGATGGCACCAATGGCTTCAGAACATCCAAAAATCCCTAGCTGGGCTTTTTCAGCACCTTGTTTGGCCAAAAATTGAAGAAGATAGGCTTCCTGGAAGTTCCCCTTCAAACTTGTTGTCTCTGGATCGCCAAAATGCACCCTTGTTTGGCCAACCTAGCCCCCACGTGCATTTATGTGGAAAAACCCAGCACCAGGTGCAACCGCACAATCGGTGTGAATTGTAGGACGGTTATGCACTGGCCCCTAACCGTCTAAGATCGAGGGCATATGAAACGCCATATGACCGCACGCTAATATATAAAGGGCCAAAGTTTAAAACGGTTAGAAAAGGCATGCCCGTGGTCACATCGTATATCCATACGACCAGGGCTCATATGAAAATGATATATAATAAATGGTCGGAGGGTGTGCATATGGTAACGGTGGTTACATTAAATACACACGGGACCAGGGGCTGGGGCTAAGCCCCGGCCCGGTCTGCGCCCCAACATACAATATATTTCAATTTAAATATAATTTTTTCCATATATATAACAAGGCACATACAGTCGCGTTTCGGTTGGGTAGCCCTTCCTAAGTCTCTTCCCCTGCCCGGAGGTCGCGGGGTCGAGTCCTGTCGATTGCACATATTTTAAACCAATATATAGGTGACACGTGGCGACCATTGATTGGGCCACATGTCGTCATTCCATTCGCTGCAAACAAGCCACATTATATGCCAACTGTCCACACAACTTCCTGCCACATGTCGTACGGCCCTACCACGTGTCGTATGGTCTTCCACATCAGCATCTGTATGGACTGTACGGACTATACAGTCAACATCCCTTTTTTTTTCCTGTTTGAAGTTTTGAACATAACGCAATATCTCTCTCATCCGACGTTCATTTGAACCCAAATGAATTGCGTTGGGTTTGTGATGATGAGGGCTATGCACCCATTCATTTTGAGGTGATTCCAAGCATTTTGAATTTTGAGCAAAATTTGATCCCCTGGATCACACCTCCCCATTGGAAAGCTTTTGGACCTCCAAAAGACTATTTTTAGTCTATTTTAAGATGAGGGTATAGTTCCCTCACCTTTCCAACCTCAATCCACTTGGCTTTGCTTGGATTTGTACCTTTAAGACCAACTCGAAGTTACTCCACATTTCCTCGTTTTGAAGTTCACATTCTCCTGTCAAGGATTGTGTCTTCATGCAGTTCTGTAAGATATTCTGGGGAGAAATCATCTATAGAAGGAATCTGAACATGCTCTCCTTGATCATCAATCAAAGGAGGCTCATACAATTTCAAATTCTCAACATTAACAACTGCATACATTTGCATATGAGGCAAATCTAAATGGAAGGCATTGTTACCAATCTTGTCAAGAATCTTGAAATGACCATATCGAATTGGTTTCAATTTTTTACCTTCTCATTTAAGCCTCTCCTTACTAATGTAAAGCCAAACTTCATCTCCAACTTGGAAACTGTGATCAACACGATGCTTGTCATGTCTCGTCTTGTACTTGGCTTGACTATTTTCCAACTGCTCTTGCAACATTTCATGTATCGACTGAATTTGTTCAATGAACTTTTCTGCCCGATCAATGTCATATTGACCATCAATAGAAATATCTTTCCCAAAGATAAAATCTAAAGGATATTTGGGACAATAGCCAAAACATGCTTCAAATGGCGATGTTTGAGTTGAAGAGTGCTTAGCTCGATTGTAAGCATGTTGAATGTAGTGTAAATGCTCATCCCAAAGTTTAGGATGCTTGTTGCAATAACCACGAAGAAGATGCACCACTGTT
>ML777660.1:725115-736017 GCA_009831015.1 Picea engelmannii | reverse complement strand
ATAAAATCATTCCAAGAGGTTAAAATTTTACCATGTTTCTTCATGTCCTCTTGAGTCTTGGCTTCCCACCAAATGAGTGCTGCACTATCCAATCTTAAAGAAGCAAGATGAATCTTAGTTTCATCATCTTGAATTTTTTGTATTCTATAATACACCTCAATCTGACGAATCCAATTATCTAATTTCTCAGCATTTACTTCCCCATTGTACATTGGTAATTCGAATTTAATATCAAGCTTTAACAAAGGAGTTTGTGAAGGAGTTTTACCATGTCCTTTTGGAGAATTCGGAAGAGGTCTTGAACTAGTAGAAGAAGAAGAAGAACATGGAGGTGAGGGTGGTGGAGAAGCACCATTCCCTCCATTTCCATTTGGAGTTTTATCACCACTGTCTCCCTTGTTCTTTGAAGGGTTGGAGCCTTCACCTTGCAATCTTGTATTCCTTTCCATAAAGAGTTTCATCATTTCTCTCATTTCCATGACAACCTTTCTGAGATCTTCATCTTCTGTAGGAATATGTTCATGACTCTCTTCATGAGCCATACTTGGTGAATGCCTCCTTGAAAATTGCGGTGATGATTTAATCTTCCTTCTTGAAGGATGAGAACTTGGCTCTACAAGTTGAAATTCTCCTCTTGTGAGTTTCAACCTTGTGAGCATTAGAAAACAAAACACTTGCAAATAATCAAGTCTTCAAAAACCTATGCTCTGATACCAACTTGATCTAAAAATGAAGAAGACTTGTATACATGAAAATATTTGCAAGATTTATTTCATGTGTTAAAATGAAAATGGATCGACTTTGAAACAAAAAATTTATATAAATTACTCATTCAAGATGCATGTAAACAACAACAATAAACAGTGAATAGAAAACACATAACACAACAAATGATAAAGGAGTTCACCCCTCTCTTGGGCTACATCTCCTGGTCCAGCTTCCAATGGATCTTTTGTATTATTTTCTCAAAGTTCTCAAATATGTGCTTTAGAATGCTCAAAATCCCAAATAGATGGCTTCAATGGCTTCAGAACATCCAAAAACTCCTAGCTGGGCTTTTTCGGCACCTTGTTTGGCCAAAAATTGAAGAAGATAGGCTTCTTGGAAGTTCCCCTTCAAACTTGCTATCTCTGGATCGCCAAAATGCACCCTTGTTTGGCCAACCTAGCCCCCACGCGCATTTATGTGGAAAAACCCAGCACTGGGTGCAACCGCACAACCAATGCGAACTTTAGGACTGTTACGCGCTGACCCCTAACCGTCTAAGACTAAGGGCATATGAAGCACCATACGACCGCGCGCTAATATATAAAGGGCCAAAGTTTAAAACGGTTAGAAAAGGCATGCCCATGGTCACATCGTATATCCATACGACCAGGGCTCATATGAAAAGGATATATAATAAATGGTCAGAGGGCACGCATATGGTAACGGTGGTTACATTGTATACACATGGGACCGGGGGCCGGGGCTAAGCCCCGGCCCGGTCCGCACCCCAACATACAATATATTTCAATTTAAATATAATGTTTTCCATATATATAACAAGGCACATATGGTGGCATGCCAATTGGGCGGCCCTTCCCAAGTCTCTTCCCCTGCCCAGAGGTCGCAGGGTCGAGTCCTGCCGATTGCACAAATTTTAAACCAATATATAGGTGACACGTGGCATCCATTGAGTGGGCCACGTGTCGCCATTCCATTCATTGCAAACAAGCCACATCATATGCCAACTATCCACACAACTGCCTGCCATGTGTCGTACGGTCCTGCCACGTGTCGTACGGTCTGCCACGTCAGCATCTGTAAGGACTGTACAATCAACATCCCTTTTTTTTTGCTTGTTTGACGTTTTGAACAGAACGTGATATCTCTCTCATATGACGTCCATTTGAACCCAAACGAGTTGTGTTGGGTTCGTGACGATGAGGGCTACGCACCCATTTGTTTTGAGGTGATTCCGAGCACTTTGAATTTTGAGCAAAATTTGATCCTTTGGATCAGGTGTGGATCTCCCGCCTCTTCTAATTTGGTGAGATCCTAACCTCCTCATGGCTTCCTCTCTACTATATAAAAGAGGCATATTCCAAAGGAAAAGGGGGGAAATAATAGAGGAATAATGAGATTATGGTGAATTGAGAATTGATCCAGATTTGTAATTGAGATTTTGTGAATCTCACTTTGGGCCTAAGAGATTTAGTTGTGCTAAAGTACTTTGGTGGTTATGATGGCATCTATGGAGGCTATTAGGGTATTGAAGCATTGAACTACTTGAAGGAGCTTGTTAATTCCAAGGCACTGGTTGTAATATTTTTCCTAATTATTTAATACAGTGATACATTCTCCTTTCCTAACTAAGATTGACAATGATCTTTGTGTGTATTTCTCCTTGCCTATTTACATAGGTTTATTGATATATATATATAGGTTGTTTTCACTGTTTTGTTTGTTCCTCTTGCAGATATCTACTTTTATGAAGCATTTAATCGAGAACTTGGAGTTACAACTTGAGAGTAAAAATGATGATTAAAAAGGTATGAACTTCTATCTTTTATGTTTCTTTTGAACCTAAGGAATATACTATATTTTGTTTGGTTTTGTTCTAGTTTCGGGTGCCCGAACTAGGGAGATTGGTCTGTGTCTGCACTAACTAATTTATCCACAACACTTTTGAAGGACATAAAAAGTAACCAAGGTGCCATGTGGCAGGTGGAGGTTGATCAAGGTGGTGATGGGTGCACAATGATGTTTCTAAGTTATTAGACTAAAAAAAAATTGTTCTCATTGTCTAACTTTGTCTGTAAGCTCACTTTTACAGAGAAGTTACTTTTATAATGTAAGTGACCCACTTTTATAACATAAGTAAAAATCAATTTTACAATGAAGATACTTTTTAATTTAAAGTGCATGCAAAAACTAATTTACAGAAAACAATAAAGTTACTTTAAAAATTATTCACTTTTATAATTTAAGTGAATTGCACTTTACAATAAAATTATTTTAGATTTTAAAGTTGCATGTGATTCACTTTTATAATTTAAGTGAAATTTATTTTACAATAAAATTATTTTAGAACTTAAAGTTGCATAAATGTTTTCAAAAAGTAACTTAATGAAAATAAAGAGTTGAACTTGAGAACTCTAATCTAATAAAGTAACTTTTAACCAAGTGAGCTATTACAAAATATCTATAAATTGTTAGAAAGGAGTAAAGAGGCCTCTTTTCCTTGAAATGCATTTTTACTTCCCAAACCCTTGTTTTTTCCTACAAAAACTTTCAACACATATGCAGACAAAATCAAACAATTTTTTTAAAAGTCAACCAAAATTTTACAAGATTGAGGTTAGATATCAGAACTTAGTCTATATGGAAAATAAAACGTTTTTTCTTTGTTTCTAGTTTATCAAGATCACACAAGGCACTAGGGAAAGAGCATACATAGAAAATAAAATACTTTTTCACTTTGTTTTTGATTTGTCAAGATCACGCGCGATGCACAACAAAAAGAATATTTAGTTTAGAAAGGGAACAAACCAGAATTAAAAAAAAAAAAAAAAAAATGAAAAATGAAATATTGAAACAAAATGAAAGAGATTTTAGAAACCATAATGAAATTGTATACCTCCATATTTGATTAAAATGATTGTATCTTGGGCAAAGAAAAACCTTTTCAGGTGAAACAAAAAGGGTTTTCAATTGAAAACAATGCTCTGGTCACACAAGAATAGTTCTCTTGGTCTATAAATACTAAAAAAAAAGAATCTAGAAGTCCTTCAATGTATGGAATGACAAAGTTTCAAGATCACGATTAACAACATGAGCAGGTCTT
The DNA here is from genome assembly GCA_009831015.1 of Picea engelmannii. Taxonomy (NCBI): domain Eukaryota; kingdom Viridiplantae; phylum Streptophyta; class Pinopsida; order Pinales; family Pinaceae; genus Picea; species Picea engelmannii. Next base: position 732,188 of record ML777660.1, on the reverse strand, counting down.
TACAAGGGATCTGATATTAGGTTCTATAAATAGGGTATTTCCACATAGGTTAAACACCTTAAGGAAATTGTTCATACAATCATATCAAATATCAGTACACCAGTGTATTATGTGATTAAAACCTTCAAAGATGGAAACAATCCACAACCCCAACCAACATGGCCACTCGTGGAAATATATTAATGCAAAAGGGAAATAATTTACATATGCGTTTCTCATAATTGATTATGAAAAAATGACCTTATACACTCTTTTAATAGAGATCATGAGCCAATCGACTATATTGATAGGTGGATTAACACCCTCATAGTCCATAATCTCTATTTAAAGAGCATACAGGGTCATTTATTAAAGATCAATTGTGAGAAACTCATATGTAACTTACTTTCCTTTTACATTAATATATTGCCTCAAATGGTTGGGTTGGTTTGAACTATGGACTATTTCCATTTTTCAAGGTTTAAACCACATAATACATTGGTGTATTGATCTTTGATTTTATTATGTCAGTGATTTCTTTAAGGTGTTCGACTTCTGTGGAAATACCATGTTTATCGAACAAAATACAAGGAGATCCCAAGAGTTCCAAGAGTTCAACGAATGTAATTTTATTCTATAAAGGTATAATTACGAATTCAATCCATAGCTAAGTTATGGATTAATTGATTCTCACTGGTATTGATATTGTGTCTTGTCTTCCACCACTTGAAAGAAAGCCTTTTTATTTACTAATCCAGTTTTGAGAGAAAGCCTAAAAAATCGTAAGACCCACTCAAAGAGGAAGATTTAAGTTCATCTTCATGGATACTACTAGGTGAAATCATTCTTGGAGAGATTTGTTGGATTTGAATACTGACCTTCAACATGCCTTATAGTACTAATGATTTGTCTACCATCCCCTTTCATCCTTTTATTATCAAGGATGAAACTTTACATACAAAAACTCAACAATATCCATAGAACCTAGAATAAGTAACCTGCAAGGTCACTCTCTTTCCCTTGTAATCTTAGATTAAAAAAACATGAAATAAGGAGATAAAGATGATTCCAAGTGAAGTGCTCCTATGAAAGAATAAAACCATCTCCAACCTCATTTAACAAGTCAAATTCATGTAATAACTTGCATTAATAAGTCACAAGTATACACTTAAGGATAAGATAAGAAACCTCATCCATTGAAATAACAAAAAATCTAAGAATAATATTGTATGCATGTTCACACTTGCTTGTTGGTCAAGTACCCTATGAATATAAAAGACAAATGTGCTTTTGTCCTAAAAATAATGACCTCAAAATAGCTCCAAATCTTACATGATGCCATCTTCATAAAAGGATGCCAAATATATTACCCATGAATTGATTCTCGTGCTCCACTAGGTCATGGTTATATACTCATAGGTAAGAATAACTCTCTATTCCATGTATAACTAATTCAACATGTTGTTTCCATTTTTAGACAAGATGCCCTAATTTTGATCTAAGTTTTCATTTTCTTGAAATTATTTGAAAATTATGGGTTTTCTTCTCCATTATTGCCTGAACCCATCCATGTATAAGGCTTTCTAAAAATATAAACCCTAAAATAAGACATTCTTTGTTCATCACCAAAAGTTGCACACATGTTGTCCTCCAAAGTAGGTATCCAAAAACCTCATTTCTTTACCAAAATAATAAGCTTCTAAAAATAAAAATAAAATCTGAAAATAGAAAATTAGAAAATCAAATGATATCCTTTTGGAAAACCACCATATGTGTATTCAAAATTCGATCTCGTTTCTAAAAATAACAAAATTTTGAAAATGGAAACTTTCCCAACAAAATAGATCTCAAAACCAAAAATATTCAGTTGAAGCAATCATTCCCCATATTGTGTGTAACATGCATGCATGTAACCTTGATAAAAGTAGAAATAAAGTTTGAATTGAAGCATTTAAAGTGATATATTTGAACCAATATGAGGAAAACTTGGCCAAATCGTGAATTGTAAACTATGGTACCGAATCACAAACATGCTCAGTTTGACACTTGAATTTGATTGGGGAAATTCAATGTTAACAAAATGGACAAGGCATATGAAATCCAAGGTTTTTTTCCTTCCTTTTGCTTAGAATAGAGGAAACTTACTTGAAATACTATTTCCAAAAATACTCTTTCTATTCTCACATGAAACTATTCACTTTTTTTGGAATATAAGTGTAACTAGATAACTCAAAGTTGAGGATAAGTGTCCTCAAGTGGAACGTTCACGTTTTGGCAAGAATGAATTGTAGTTGTTGTTAATAATGAAAAAGTTGGGTGTTGATATGTATTGGATCATCATATAATTTTTCATCTATCTTGGTACTTTTTGGATGGAAAAATCTGAGGAATTGGTTTGCAGTGCTCATTTTAGCGGTAGGTCCCAGTTTGGATATTTGGGGTTTGGAACCTTCCATATCCATTTTGAGGGATCAAACAACAAATTTTGGGGTCAAAACTTTATGAACATAGATCCTTTTCTGTTGACATTTTTATACCCATTGAGACCTTTGCAACGAGGTGAAAATCACCTCCATCAAACCTCATATGTGGAAGTTATGTCCCCAACAAGTTGACCTACCTTGTTGATCACCATGGTACTAGGTGGATGCCATGTCAACCTCCATTACTCACACATGTGGGGCTAGTCACATTGAGAAGTAAAATTGTCAAAATCAACAAGAACGTTGAAGAGATTGAAACCTCCACATCAGCAGTAGAGAATGAAGAGAAGCATTACAGGTTTCTAGAAATGAAGAATGAAGAAAAGAGTAAGAGTTATGCAAAGGCACTCAAAGGAAGCTTCAACCATAATGAAGAGATCCACATAAGAGAAGATCATGATCATCCAAGGAGGTAATTCAAAAGGATTACACCACAAAGAAAATCATTCACTCCCACATATGTAAATTTATTTTATGGTCATTGTTTTTATTGTACTAACTTTGGACATAAAGTTGCAGATTGCAGTGCTCATGGAAGAAATGTTCAAGAAAAAAATGCTTATGTGGCCCCACATAACATTGAATGCTACAAATGCCACAACTATGGACACATAGTTCATGATTGTAGAAGCATGATGGATAATTCTTTGATAAAGAACATTGATATCAGATATAATAAGGTTTGGAAATGAAAACAAGAATAGTCAAAGGAAGATCAATGAAGGACATCGAGAAGTCATACTCTCAAGATTGGAAATAGTTGAAGATGAAGAAAAATCTATAGGGAAAAAGAAATATGTCATATATAGGAAGGTTTGGAGAAGAAATGAAAAACAAGAAGAACAAGTGAATAAAGACTAGGTCCCAGAGATCACAGGATTTGCAGTAGAACGAGAAAGAAAATAAGAGTAGGTAAATAAAGAATAGGTTCAAGAGATTGTACTTTTAGGAATTATAGTGCAAGATCAATCCACAGGAAGAAAGAAATAAGTCGGAGTTCAGAGAGATGACGAGTCTACAAAAAAAGAGGAATATTATTCTGCATCATAGAAAGTATTTTTTAGAGCCATCCATCTTGGAGACTCCCAATAAATATGTATGTTGATCATCGAGATTCCATGCAATAGATACTACAGATCAAAGAACCATCTTTTGAGTAGTATGAAGTGTTTGCAGAGACATATTCATATCATTCAGATATCATAAGTACAAAATGATAGATTGATCAGTTGAGAAGTATTTTTCCCACATAGGTATCAGTTGACAGTTACACAGGCATAAGTTTATGATTGTATTTCATGTTTGTATTTAGACAGGGCTATCTTCAGTACACGTTGTTCTAGAAATGAAGAGTTTGATGAGAAGATAGATCATATCAATGGACATATTTGATTCAGTTTGATAAAAATGAACATGTGAAGATCCGTTGTAGTACATTCAAGAGAAATCTTCAGAATGGCACAATGGCATATGGGTCAGCATTGTGGACAGTTGAGTAGTAGAGTTATGGATAGTTTGTGTCATATGGATAGAGATGGATTCATGAGATGTTTAGAATGTACATAAAGTATGGTTCAGAGAATATGAATAGCAATGAATTTACAATTGCAATCAGTGGAATCAGTTGGGATCTGTTGGTCACAAAAGGGAAGCAGTGAAAGGCACAATAGAACAAGGACAGAGAAATTTTCAGTAGAAGCTATATCATCAAAACGAAATAATTTGATAGCATGGTCAAGTGAACATGACAAGTGATTGAATAAATCAAATTTTGAATTATATATATATATATATATATATATATATATATATATATATATATATATATATATATATATATATATCATTGAATTACATGAGGAAGCACCAATGGAAAATAAGTAGCACTAGAAGAGAGGAAAGGGAACATTTCAAAGGTATTTCTACATCTTGCAAAGAAGGGAAATCATCAGAGAGAGAGATACATAAAGGAATATTGGTAGAATACAGACAAGGAGACATACCTATAGAGGGAGATATTTTTTTTCCCATGATTTCTTATAGTAGGTACAATATCAAAAGGAGACATATCGACAGGGGGACTTAACCTTTGGTCAAAGATGAAGAGAAAGAATAGAAGCATGAAGGCAGGGGGAGCGACCCCAAGGAGAGATACCCTTTGTCATTGATGTCAAAAGAGGGGAGATAGAAACATTGATGAGGAGTGATGATCACATGGGGAGCATGATAATGAGTGTTTTCATGCCTAAGTGTTGTCATCAATGTTGGTGTTTCCATCAATGTCAAAGGGGGATATTGTTGGACAGTTGGTTTGAACAGTTGGTTGTTATTTACGTCAAACCTTGGAGAGTGATATTGGATATTGATGAAAACCCTTGGAGAGGTCCAGAGATGTTGGATAGTTGATTGAAATTTGTATGGTCAAGATTGATGGTGAGTTAGTTGGGCACATTTGATGTAGTCTACATGTAGCCCCAAAGGTGTGGTTATGGGACCCAAAGTTGATTAAGGAATATGGACATGAATGATAGTGAAATTACAAGTAAGACACTCATAGATGGATAGTCCTTGTCATTCCATTTTTGGTGATATGTGGATCTTCACGTGGTTTCTCACAGTTAGGGAGATATGGCCTTATAAAGTTGGAAGACCTGAAGAGTGGTCAAGAAGCCTCTAGTTGGTTACAAGTCTTGATGAAAGGGAAAAGTGGTTGTAACAAGAAACCCCTAAAATAAGGAAAGAGTTTACCTATAATTAGTAAATAAACACCTCAAGGAGTCTCTCATAAGTACTCTCACACACTTACATTGAATATCTATCTAGTGTTTGTTATGGTTTAGTATTGTGATATTTTGGCAAGTTTGTGATGACATTTTTCAGTGGTTATGAAGGAAGGTCGAAGGTTAAATTCTTGGGGTTGCAACAAGATTAAGTAATCCTAGTTTTTGAGGTATCTGCGAGTTGCAGGCCAGCAGGGCATGGATGTATGTGGGTCGCAGTGGAGGAAAGCGTGGATATCCGCGGGCTGTAGAAGAGAAATTTGTGTATATGTAAAAGGACTTGTGAAAGGTTGCGAAGGGACATTGGTACTAGGTTGCTAAGGATTGTGAAAGAGTTATAGATCATTATTACAGAGTATTAGGTCAGCTAGATGATAAGAGGTAAGTTTTAAGAGTTACATTTATGTGATTGTATCTTATGATTAGTGATGGTATGGTACATGCTTGAGAGGAATGTCTTGTTGATGTATCTTACATATTGGTGATCATATAACACATTGTTAGTGGTACATTCTTGGTTGGTTGGTATCGAGTTTGGTATGGTACATTGTGTTATGAGGTTGCATATTGGTGATATTGAGGAGCATGCTTGAGGCATGTGTTTTAGGGCCTTGGTATACAACTTGAGGCACATCATTGGACACATGGTGTATGTTGGTTGAGGCCTACTTGTTGAGAAACATTGTTGGTACATTTATTGGTTTATTGGCTTGGTAGATGGTATGGTACAGGTGTTGATGTACATGGTTGATTTGCATGGTTAGCACATGGTATGGTATAGGTGTTGATGGTTGATGTAATGATTGAGGTGCATGGTTGGCACATAATGTGATATTGGTATGGTATTAATGTACATGGTTGATGGTTGAGGAATATGGTACAGGTTATGGTTCATGGTTGATGCACGATTTGGTACATGTGTTGGTGCTTGGTTGATGCATGGTTTGGTAGATGTGTTAGTGCATGGTTGATGCACGGTGTGGTATAGGTTGTGGTACACGATTGATGTTTGCTATGGTACAAGTTGATGGTTTGGTACATGATTTGGTACATGGTTGGGACACATAACTTGTGATGGTATGTTGGTGATCTTGGTACATGCTTGGTAGAGGCATGTGTTGGTGATATTAGACATCTAGTTGATAGGTTTCCTTGGTTTATGATCCATGTGAGAAGATCTGGTTAAGTATCAGTGACAGTGAAAGGTTGGATAGGTTGATTAGTGACAAGTTTATTAGTGACAGGTTGGATAGAGTGACATGTTGATAGGTCACAGGTTAATGTGACAGTCGCAATGACAGTGATAGTGGCAGTGATAGTGGCAATGATCGTGGCAGTGATTGTGGCAATTAGTCTACACTTATATTTCATTGTGGTTGGACAGGGAAAGGAAAGGGGTTGTATCCTCCTTCCCATTGGATCCAAAAAATTAGGGAGTTGGAGATTTCTTCAGGTTGCATCCTGAGAACTAGGTGGTTGTATCCACCTTCCAGTTGGAGTCGGAGAACCGAGGGGGTTGTGGCCTCCTGGTTGGAGCCAGATAATTCAGGGAATTATAGATTCCTTTAGGTTGAAGCTTGAGAATAGGGGGTTGGAGCGTCCTTCCAGTTGCAGCTAGAGAATTTGGAAGTCAGTTCTTCCTATAAATGAATTCTTGATATATATAAGAAATCATTCTATAATTTTTTCCCATTTGGGTTCCCACATAAATATTGGTGTATTGTTTTCTTGATGTGATCTTTATGTGATGTTGATTATGTTTACATGCCTATGATAAATATATCTATATCTATATATATATATATATATATATATATATATATATATATAT
>ML777660.1:704528-725096 GCA_009831015.1 Picea engelmannii | reverse complement strand
AATATTTTGTACATTGATGATATACTACTGAACATTGTTGTTAAAGTGAAAGAATATATATTGTGTTCACACTGATTCAACCCCCCCCCCCTCAATATTCCAACAATTGGTATCAGAGTCGGTTCCTTTAGGAAATAGTTTAACCACTGGAAGGAGATCATAAAATATGCTAAGAATGGAGTACCAATCTTCGATATGAATGGAGTAAATTTTTTTAGCATGAATGGAGTACCAATGTTCAATTGTCAGTATGGTTTGGACTATGACTTATGGAGCAGAAGGACGAAAGTATTTTTACAGGCATAGGGATATCATGTTTGGCACTTAGTTGTTATAGGATACAATGCTACAAAGAAACCAAAGACTGCAGCCAAGAAGTAATTAAAGAAGAACAAAAACAATATCAATGGATTTCATCATGGAAGGATTACCTGATTCAATAAAGCACAAAGTGGGAAAATGTTCATCAGCTAAAGAACTTCCAGATAAGCTACATAATATCTATTCTTCTTGTTGGTGTATAAATATGCTTAGTATATTACACTCATTTATATGTCAATACAAGATTCGTAATCAAAAGAGTTGTTACACTATATGTGTCAAAAACAAGTAACCTATCTATGTCTGTTGTATATATCTCAAGCAGGAAATAATTAATAAAATAACCCTCATTTTCTATAATTTATGAATGCTTCACACAAATTTAAACTCAGAAGATAAAACTGATAACAAAACTCTCAAACAAACACTCAATTGAAAAGGCTCTTTCTTAGATAACAAGTTTGTTCATTACAGGCTCATGAAATGAAGAGATGAACTTAGATCTTGCTTCTTATAGCAATTGAAAATAGTAATCAACAATCCACTTTATTCACTCTTAGACAGAAATCAATCATAACTCTATTAAGTCCAATCAAACCTTCTTTAATATAGGAAACAACCAATATGATTCATAGACTTCATTATATGGAACATGAAGGTGAGAGATGAAGTCTTATGGTTCTTGTACCTACTAAGAACATCACAATTATAAATTCAAAACAATAACATTTGCTTTCTTAACAATCCCACACATTTATCAAACTCTTATCAATTAAATATCAATCTGCAGAAATGAAAATGGAACTATCTACTATGTTCAATGTCTAACCATTTACTCATGCTGATTCAAAATCAAGTAACTTTATACTAAAATTAGAATGCATTTAAAATCATTTACAACACACAACTATTAAATGTTCACACTCACACAATTGACTTACAACACACAAAGACATGTACATGGAGGTTTACCTTGGTTGGGGCGGTGGGCCCTTGTCGAGCCAACAAGGTACCTCTCAAGAGATAATAGACTAAACCTCTTTACTCATGCTCATGAACTGCACAAAAAATCATTTGTATTCCTTCAATTTATCGATTGAATCAACAATTCAACATTTTGTTCAACATGACAATATGTATCATTCTCTACTTGCTACTTGCTTCATTACTTATTACTTTCTATCATCTATACAACATCCCTTATAAAGAAGGTGAGTCGTTATTACCAAGATCTAAATATTATCAAATGGTTTTAAAATATTATAATTGGTAATTCATATCGAATCTCTAGGGATGGACTTCATCCTCATGACACGAAGTGCATGAGCGATCAAGTCTATCATGATCTCAAAAACTACCTCAAGAGACTTCCATTCAACTAACTTCTCGAAATCACCACCAGCATACTCGTTCAACATGTAAATCTTGTAGACAAGGGTTTAGTATTGGATGAACACAGTCATGACTATGGGTATCATACTAGCGCAAAGGTAGTACTAGAACAGGTGCAAGACTGGTACTGGATGAGGCGTTGAGATGGAGGTACTGGATGAGGCACTAAGCTAGTGGTACCGGATGAGGCGTTGCGTTTGTACCGGATTAAACGTTGAGCGGGTAGTACCAAAAGAAGCATTGTAGAGTACCAAAATAGGTGTTCAACTAGTAGTACTAGATCACTATAGAGTACCAGATTAGGAGGAACATTGGTACTAGATCAGACAGGGTATCAAATCCAGGAAAGTACCGGATCCAATGGAGTACCGAATCATGCTATTGTTGTAGTATTAGATCAGTGAAGTACCAGATGAAGTTTCTTAAGATTCAAAGTGATTAGGAGCATAAATAATCAATCATTTAATCAAATTTAATCAATAAAATCAAACAAATCATTCTTTAACATAAGTTACCTCTCTATGCACATGGACAAGGTCACAAAATGGGTTTGTGGAGGGAATGGTCAATCATATACACATATCATAGGTAAAATAAACTCAGATAGAGGATAATATAGGATAATAGAAGTGTCAAAATGGAGACTCAACATTTCCCCCATTCTAAATTCATTGCATGTCCTCATGCAACAATATCAAAATTGTGCGAAATTGAACCATTCCCCATCATTTCTCTGGTTGTAGGATGTTAAGACCACAAGCTTCATTCCTAAGTTCCTTCTTAATCACCCTGGTGTATTGGATCAAATGTTAAACTTTTTTGAGTTTAGCAAAGACCTCTTCTTATGCATCATGTAACCTTAGGTTACATTCTTTTAATTGGGCATTATCTGCCTTAATGTGCCTATCCAACACTTGGTACTCTGTAAATTCTTGTTTCAGCTTGTCATTATGTTTTTTTATCTTCCCAATCTTCACTATCAATTATTTTTTGCTCATAGAATTGTCAGGACCGGATGTGGTTGTTTGTTCAATCACCTCCTCTCAGGATTCCTTCTCCTTTCTTAGAACTCTAAAGGTTTCTGTCACCAACCCCTCGGTCTCACTAATCGTAGCCCCATAGCCACTTTCTTTCTCTGGATAAGTCAAAATATCAATAGGCTCTTCTGGAAGAGAAGGCACATATGGAACTATTATCTGTTTGGCCATGCTCTTGTTGGTTCTTCGTACAGAAAGTGAGACTTCCTTAGATTTGCTGACGAGGATGGAAGTCTCCTAAAAAAACTTTCTCTTCTTCATTTTAATAGCAGTTATAGGCCTAGAAACTTGTTTCTCTTGTGTTGATTTGATTTTCACCTTGGAGGACCGAAGTGTGGGTTCTGTAGTCTTCCCTTGTTGAACATACCCTATTTTCACTCTAGAGGATAGAGGTGTAGGCTCTGAAATTTGTTTCTTTTGAGACTTCCTTGTTTTAAGCTTCCCCTTACTTACACTTTTCATCTTAGGAGTTTCCTCCAACTCACTAATCGGTTCTTGAGGAGACACAATAACTACTTCAGGGGTATTTTCCAACTCCTTAACCAATTCTTTAGGGAACTCAATAGTTTCCTCGGGGACATCATGTGCAACTTCCTGTTGACCTGTCTTCTTCCTCTTTCACTTCTCACTTTGTGGCAGTTGATCTTTAGGACTCAAGGCTGGACTAGGTACTTTAGAATGGGCAATATTCTCCTTCTTAGATGTAGTGGGATCTTCTAGGATTTGCTCTACTGGCACACCTTTCTTTTGACCCTTTTTCCTGCTCTGAATGTTGAGGTCATGGGTCTTTTCCAATTTTCTAGCTGGCTCTGGTGATAACTCAATGGTTTCTTTAGGAGAACTATCTTATCTCTCACCTTTCCCAGAGTCCTTCCTCTTCTATATTTTATCTTTTGGAATCAAAGTTTGACTTATTTTATGAGATTGGGAGGCTTTCTTCTTTTTGGATGTAGTGGGCTCCTCCACAACAGGCTTATATTTCTCCAATTCATCAATAGGATGGGATGAGATAGGTGTAACAGTGGCTTCTTCACCCCCTAATTTATTCCCTTTGTTTTTCTTTGCCTTTTTGTTGGATCCCTTACTGTGTACTTATGTTTCTTGTTCCTCTAAATATTTGGACATTCCTTCCTGAGAAAATTTTTGTTGGAGTAGTTTCTTCCAACTACTACCTTGTTTCCTCAAGGCATGGAAAACCAAAAGTTTCATTAGTCCATGGTGATGGAGGTTGGTTTCAGGTTTCTTGGAAGATGATTTAACTCCTCTCACCATTTTATTTAAACTCATTCATAAGAAGTGAAGAAAATCAATTTGTGGCCCTCCATCAAAATGTGACAAAAGTCTCAAATGGTATAGGAAAGCTATTGCATACCTCCCCTCGCAGGTGAGAAATCTATGCAAACTAATGAGCATCGTCCAATATTCTTCTTTGATGCAGCTTCAAGGAATGCCCTTAGTCTAATCGAGGTCTTGATGTTTTGGCCTGATAAATTTTTGACAAAGATTCCTGTCAACGATCACCCCCTTGAAGTGTTTTTCTCCAGATGAAGGGAGGCATGTAGCATCTGCTATGGTGGCCTCTGAAATCGTTAACTTCATATCTCCAAACTGAACACTTTCTCCATCATATGTCTTCGCAAAAGAAAGAGAGACTCGTTCGTGATATTCTTTAAATTTCTCCAAAAATGGGACCCAACCGTTCTGTTCAAGTATTTCCCTGCAAGCTTGATATTCAAGTGTTTCCCTGTATAACTGGAACACATGCTCATTCCTATTGACCCCCATGCTAGCTTAAAACAATTCTTAAGGTGTATGAGGCATGGAACAAAGGATCAAGGGTTGAGTACCAGATCAACGTAGACCATGATGGAGTACTGAAAGAGGATAAGTATGCAAAATATACGAAGGAACGGGATCACAGTGTAAATGTAGGTGGTGTGACAATAAAAATGGTAAATAAAGCTCATCTAGATGGCAAAGCCATACAGATGAGCATTTATAAATTAAGATTTGGCTTACAACGGTCACATCCAGGGTAATGATGACAAGGTAAGACAGGTCAAATTCATGAATACTTATAGACTTGTATGAATGTTGGCATCAGATCACGTTCACAGGAGTGTTGGACAATGATGACAAGAGATGTGGTCGTTATGACCGGAACTCACAAGTATGAAATCGTCTGACTCCATCAGAATCATAGTTTGACATGAGTAAATATGTGGCTTAAGTCATTCATATGGCACGATGTTGGATCATGGGATTATTATGTTTCTCTACCATATAAACGGAAGGCATGAAATTGATCATGTTAGAGACACAATTACCTCGTACTCTAAACACTTCAGGTGTATAGGAATGATTTCCTCACAAGGAGATGTAGACGAGGACATGCAGATGTTCGTGGTAGGGAGTGTGCCATAATTTAGAGTAACCACATGCATAATTATTCTAATTACTTAATAAAACGAAAAAATGTTGAGTTTATACGTCCTATTACTTGAAACACTTAAATCGAGCAGAAAAAAATTTGAAAATAGGATAAACACTACCAACACCTCATTATCAGTACTGGATCACCTTAGTATTGAATGAACGCAAAGTTGTGCTCAGTACTGGAATGGCGCAGACCTTCTCCTTTAGTACTAGATGAGCACAGAGATTCTCCTACAATACCAGATGAACACAGAGTTTTGCCCAGTACCAGATGAATGCATACCTCCTCCCACAGTACCATATGGATGTAGAGTTTTTCCCAGTACGGGATGAGCATAGAGGAAACCATTGTTTGCAGTACCTGATGAACACAGGGATGTTTTCCAGTACCAAATGAGCACAGAGGAAAACAATGTATTCCAGTACTCAAAGATAATTTGACAAGGTACCTAGTGGTAGTGCTCTATAGACTAAAACTTTGCAGGATGCACTTTTTAGAAGTAGCTAGTGTTTTATGATGTTATGGAAGAGGACCTGTGATTTGATTCTACTGAAAAAACATGTAGGTGAAACAAATACCAACACTTGATGCAGGAACTCTGAATTTGCAGTGGAGGTGTCAGAAAAATAAGGCAAAAGAATTCAATGAGTGGGCTCCTAGCTCTGTGACAAGAAGGTACTTTGTAGTTGGAAGACCACATGTTGAGATTTAGAATCCTCCTCTTTTGGAACTAGACTAGTCACTTCTCTTGTTGCCACTTCCTTTTTATTACAAAAATAATAATCCTAACTACTACTTTTCTGTGGATGTTTCTCAATCCCAAATTAGTTAATGATCACCGGTGTTTTCAATTTTAAGGAGTCTAAAAAAATTAAAGAAGTCTTTGTCTACTATCCCGTGGATTTTTCTCAAGCCCGAGCCAGTTCCTTCTCACCGGTATTTTAAATTTTTAGGAGTCTGGAAAACTTAAAGAAAACTCCATATACTGTCCCATGGATTTTTCTCGAGCTGGAGCCAGCTCCTACTCATCGGTGTTTTCAATTTTTAGGAGTCTAAAAAAGTTAAAGAAAACTCCAATCATCTACCAGGGCTAGATAAAGGGTAGACCTACACCTGGCAGATGTCCTCCTTATTCATTTATCTACATGAGAACACAATAAACTTTTTGTTTTTATTAGTAACATCGAAAGTTATATTTAATGACACACTTATTTACAAATATGTACAAAGCCAAATTAATTCACACAATCAAACTTGTTGTGGTGGATTAGCAGGAGGAGAAACCCCCTTGCTTACTAGTTGCATTTCAGAATTCTGAAGAACATGTTTGAAAAAATCCTCTTTGGATAGAGGCTTATGATAAACCTTCAATCGATGTCCATTTACGACAAAGGGAGTTTGATTCTCATCAATAGTATTCATCTTAACTGAACCACTGTCATAAACTGTATCAACTTCATAGGGTCCCAACCATCTAGTAGACAATTTACCTTTAAAATTCTTGAACCTACTATCATACAGGAGGGCCCAATCACCTAATTGAAAAGACTTCTTCTTGATGTAATTGTCATGCCATTTAGTCCTTTTCTCTTTTATAAGGGTGGTCCTTTGAAGAGAATCTTGTATGATCTCATCAAGCTCATTCAACTTTAATAGCCTCTATTTTTTAGCCTCATATAGATCCATCCCTAGTTGCATGGCAGTCCTGAAGGTTTTTACTTGAAATTCTATGGGAAGCAACACCTGCTTCCCGTATACCAACTCATAAGGTGTATGGCCTGTTGTGTTTCTCCAAGCTGTCCTATAGGCCCATAAGGCCTCAGGAAACCTATCAACCCAGTCTTTGTGATGTATTTGAACAGTCTTGGTAAGAATAGCCTCTATCACCTTGTTAGTTGATTCCACCTGCCCATTCGCTTGAGGGTGATAAGGTGAAGATTTTCTATGTTTGATTTTGTACTGTTCAGTAAGAGATTTGACCAAATTGGAGGTGAATTGGGTTCCTTGGTTAGTTACTATTTCTCGAGGTGCACCAAAACGAGTAAAGATTTCTTCGAAGAAAAATTCTACAACAGATTGTTCATTAGCAAAATATAAAGCTTTAGCTTCCACCCATTTGGTCACATAATATGTGCAGACTAAGATGTACTTCTTCCTTCGAGACATAGGGTTAATGGGTCCTACAAAATCCAAAGCCCATTTTTCAAAAGGTTCAATTACTACCTGAGCTTGGAGGGTCATCTCATCAACTGCAGTAGGTTTTTCCATCCTTTGGCAATCATCACAACTGGCCACATACTTCTTTGCATCCTTGAAAATAGCTGGCCAATAGTAGCCGGACTGTAAGATCTTGTATGTTGTTATTTTATCAGCAAAATGGCCTCCGCATGGACCATGATGATAGGATTTGAAAATATCATACATATCATCCTCCCGAACACACCTTATGATCACCAAATCAGGCCCAATTCGGTATAAGCAATCATCATGCCACATGTAATTGGAACTTAGCTGGATAATTCTTTGTTTTTATCGGGAGGAAATATTTTGAGGTAGCCTTCTTCTTACAAGATAGTTGGCTACATCTGCATACCAAGGAATGTAAGTAGAAATAGAAAATAGATTCTCATCCAGAAAATAATCATCTACTGGAGTATTATCACCTATATGAATGAGAATAGACAATAAATCAACAACTAAATTATCTTTTTAAGGTTTATCAATAATGGTGATATTGAATTCTTGCAATAATAACATCCATCTAGTCACTCTAGCATTTGTAACAGGTTTTTTCATTAAAATTTGATGGTTGAATGGTCGGTATGTACAAAAACTTCATACCTTGTTATGTAGTGTCTGAACTTGTTAATGTAATGTACTACTGACAAAAAATATTTTTTAATGACAGTGTAATTTACTTCAGTAGGTGAAAGATTCTTGCTGACAAAGTATATAGCATATGGAATCTAGCCTTCCTTTTGTCCTAAAACAACCCCCAAAGCTGTATCTGAGGCATCTGTGTAGATATGAAAAGGAAGAGACCAATTTGTTCCTCTCAAAATAGGAGCACTTGAAATTTTTGTCTTTAAAATTTCAAAGGAGATTTAACATTGTTCATTCCAACAAAATTCAGCCTCTTTTGCTAACATTTTGAACAAAGGGGCGGCTAGATTTGTAAAATTTTGAATTAACCTCCTATAGTAACCAGCATGCCCTAAAAATATTTTGACTTCTTTATGTGAGCTAGGGATTTTGATTTGGGAAATTATGTCAATCTTAGTAGGGTCTACTCTTATTCCAGTACTGGAGATGTGGTGACCTAAAACAATTCCTTCAGTGAGCATCATTCTAGATTTTTCATTACTGAGGGAAAGGTTGGTTTCTTTACACCTAATCAATACTTTCTCCAAATTTTCCAATGCTTACTAGAAATCATCCCCATACACTGTGAAGTCATCCATGTAGACTTCTACACATTCATGGGTCAAATCAGAGAAAATGGTCGAGACATCCCTTTAAAAGGTAGCAGGGGCATTACACAAACCAAAAGGAAGAACCCTATAGGCATAGGTCCCTCATGGGAAAGTAAATGTGGTTTTGTTCTGGTCGTCTAGTGAAATTTGGTTCTGATTGTAACCACTAAACCCATCCAAGAAAGAAAAATACCTCTTCCTAGACAAAGTGTCCAAGACCTAGTCTATGAAAGGCAAAGGAAAGTAATCTCTATAGGTAGCCTTGTTCAATTCTCGAAATTCCACACAAATCCTCCATTTACCATTTTTCTTAGGGACAATAACTAATGGGGATACCCACTTGATATCTGATATAGGGTAAATGAAATTGGCTTGCAGGAGTTTCTGGAGTTCTTCTTTCACTATGTCTTTCAAGGCTGGATTCATTCTTCTTTGGGGTTGCCTAACAGGTCTGATCTGGTCATTAGTGTAAATATGATGCATATAAGTGTCTAGGTGGATCCCTTTCATGTCAGAGTAATCCCATGCAAAAGCACCAAATTTCCCTTGAAACATTTGTATCAACTTTTGTTGTTGATCTGTTTCTAAGCTAGCATTGATATACAAATATTTTCCAGGACTGATTTCAACAGCCTGGACAACTGATTCTTTCCCTTCATCTACTTGTGAAATGGTGGCTACTTGATGCAGGAGCATCGCTAGCATCAAGCGAGCGTGGGGATAAACGCCACGTATTTTGGGCACATGATGAATTGTTTGAATGTTTTGACGTTGGATGCACCAAACTTGAATGTAACAATTAAGAAAGGGCGTACTTCTCATTTGTAATCAGACCTTGAGCATCCCGCTCTCATCTGAAGGGCTAAGAGGCATTTATGCTAATTAATGTAAGTAGGTAGCTTTGAATTCTTAGATTAGACAGTTTCAGGAGAGGAGGGAAAATGGATATAGACACCCTCACTTGTATCATTGTAACATTAGCAAGAGCAGCATAATCAATTGAAGAGAGCACAGGAGAAGCAGGAAACTGTGTAGAAGAACCCATGTACAAAAGTTCTGAGATTAATATATGAAGTTTGATTCAGACTCATGGTGTTCAATTGCTTTCTGTGTTTGTACATACTGATTGATTTGTGTTTGTTTACTCTTTGTTATACATCTGCTTTGATGTGTGAATGTATGATTTCATCTTAATGTCTGAAATCTGAAGAGAGGGAGAATAGAGAATGAGTTTCAATTGTTTCTCTGCCTGAGCAAGAGTTTTCCTGCAAGGAGTGCAGTGAAATTGTCCGCAAGGTGTGCGTTGATGGAGGTCAGAGCTCATCTCTGCAAGCTCAGGAGAGATAACACGGTTCTTATTCTCACAAAAGTGTAAGTTAAGCACAGGAACTGTGAAAGGAGTGCGCAGGCCGAGCGAAGTCTCAGAGTTACAAACTAAGCGAAGTGGTTGAAAGACTTTTGTTGCAGAGAGTGCACAGAGTCGAATAATTCAATACCTAGAAGTATACAAGGATTTGCCGCAAGGAGTGCGTGCAGGAGTCTTCTTGAAGAATCGAGTCATGAAGAAAGCTCAGGAGGTTTAGTACCTTGAAGCGTTCAGAGAGAAGGCGTCGCACGTTTGTGTCGTAGGTGGACAAGTTTCATGGAGGAATACTTGGCTCATTCCGCAGAAATTGTCAAAGAGATATCGGATGGTCAGAATTCTCCGTGGAGAATTCACGAAGTCCCACGCGTCGTCAGATCTCACAGAGTAGTAGGGGAGCTACGACGAGTGTTTTCAAAGTGTAAGCTCAGGAGAGGTAGAACCGTAGGATCCAAGCTAGTCACGGTCATTGGATCACTCACGAAATCACATCTTGGGGTTTCATGAATTGAAGGGTCGAAGACTTGGTATCAAAGTCCACGAAGTCGCAAAAGGTGAAGTAACGAAGGGGCGAAGAAACATGTGTGTGTGGGGACATAGAAGCTAGCAAGGTGGACAGGTGGTGAACTGTTGATGTGGAGGTCAATTGCATTGACCACTTCGGGGTTTCGTAAGTTGAAGTCCCGAAGGCCTTGCATCACAACTCACGAACTCACGAAAACTGAAAATCCAGAATTGATATCGGGATTCAGGATTTCGGGGTTTGCATTGTCAAGAGATTTCGGTATCGAGAGTTTTGAACTCCCGATATGCGAAAAAACGTGCTGACCATTGGATTAAGCAGGGAATCACAGCCGTTGATTTCTTTTGGTGACCGAACATCAGAGTTCCAAAAATTCGGGATTCGAGGGTCTGAGAGACAAGATGCTTGACCACAGTATTCGCGAAATCATGAAGTCCGACCTCCCAAAGTATAAGGGGGAATTTCTCAAGGTTGTTGGTGGGTGTATATTTCCCGAAAGGGAAATAAAAGAGCGATTGACGAGAGCTCTTCGGGCCAAGGGAGAGAGAGCGATCATGTGTACGTGGACTTCTGGCCTACGGGTTTGGACGGGCTGTGTCAATTGGTATCATAGAACAAAAAGGTTTCTTTTCTTTACATAGCAGGGAAAAGGAAGATTCACCATGCTGCCAAGAAGAAGGGACAGGCAAACACCCGATCCAGACTTGAGGACATGGAGACAACATAGAGGTGCACAGTTGGTGCTGGGGATCTTAGTGATTTCGAAAGTGAAAATGAAGTTGGACATGAAGGAGAAGAAGTCATAGCAGAAGATGCAGCAAATGAACGCTTGCATAGAGCTGTTGCAAGAATGGGCGCAAGAGCAAAGATGGACATTCCAGTTTATGAGGGAAATCTAGATGTAGAGGAGCTTCTAGACTAGATTAGATCTCTGGAAACATACTTTGACTATGAATATGTCGAAGAGGACAAGAAGGCTAAGCATGTTGTCACAAGACTTAAAGGACATGCAGCGTTGTGGTGGGATGAACTACAAGCTGAAAAGCATTTCCAAGGCAAGCAGAAAATTAAGAGCTGGGACAGGATGATTGCAAAGATGAAGGCGAAATTCATCCCCAGAGATTATCAAATTACTCTGTTCCAGAGAATGTAGAATTTGAGACAGAATTTGATGACATTGAAGGAGTACACTGAAGAGTTCTACCGGCTGAACATCAGAGCAGGTCATCGTGAAAGTGATGATGAAAAAGTTGCTAGGTATATGAATGGCCTGTGATACGAAATTCAAGATGAGATGAGTATGTTGACCATCCGAACGGTGGAAGATGCTTATCAAATGGATCTGAAAGCTAAGGAGAAGCTGAGATGAAAGCAGGGTCAAAGAGGCCGAGGAAGAAGTCATCATAGGGGAAAATCAGTTGTCCAAGATAGAAGTCAGAAGCCCAAGGAAGAGTGGAAGAAACCTTAGACTCGAACTGAGAGAGGTGGAAGCTCACAGAGAGGGAAACATGCTGAATAGCGGGGGAAATATACTGATCCGAGAGAAGAGTATACTGATAACAACATTTTTCCTCGTACTAGAGGTAGAGGGAGAGGAAGAGGTGGAGTGATCAAATGCTTCACAAGCGGAAAGAATGTACACAAATCTTATGAATGTCCAGATAAGAAGAAAGAGGAAGGAGAGACTCACATTGCCAAATCCCAAAGGCGGAATGTGGAGGCAGAGGATGCTGAAGGCAGAAGATCATTGATGATGTGAAAAGTTCTCTTAACACCAGAAAAGGAGGTGGAGAATCCAGTGCAAAGAAACAGACTTTTTCAGACCGCTTGCAAGACCAAGGATAGGGTATGCAAGGTCATTGTGGATAGTGGTAGCACAGATAATCTTGTTTCTACAGAGATGGTAGAAAAGTTGGAGCTAGAGACGATTGATCATCCAAGCCCATACAGAGTTTCTTGGTTGTAGAAAGGACATCAGGTAAATGTCACTAAACAATGTTTAGTTGAATTTAAGATAGGAGGATATAATGATAAGATATTGTGTGATGTCATTCCTATGGATGTTTGTCATCTATTGTTGGGTAGACTGTGGCAATATGACAAAAATGTGATTCATGATGGGAGGAAGAACACATACACCTTAGAGAAGAATGGGAGAACTCATATGTTGTTGCCAATTAAGGACAAGGAGGTGAAACCTGAAGTAAGCAACACTGTACTTATCATGAGTGGGAAGGAACTTCTTACAGAGGTTAAGAAGAAGGAGGAACTGCAATTCATTGTGGTCAGGAAACCAAAAATTGTTTTAACCAGTACAAGGGTAGATGATTTACTGGAGGAGGTTCAGAAACTGTTGGAAGAGTTTGCTGACATAGTAGTGGACGAACTACCTCGTTCGTTGCCACCAATCAAAAGTGTGAGTCATCATATTGATCTCATACATGGAGCTAGTTTACCAAACAAAGCAGCATACAGGTTGACGCTGCAGGAGAATGAGGAGGTCAAAAGACAAGTCCAGGATTTATTGGACAAAGGTTTGGTCAGAGAAAGCTTGAGTCTGTGTGTTGTTCCGACAGTACTCAGTTCGAAGAAAGATGAAGGCTGGAGGATGTGTACTAAATCGAGGGCGATCAACAAAGTAACTATCAGGTACAGGTTTCCATTGCCAAGGATGAATGATTTGATGGATTGCTTGAGTGGGGAATTTTTTTTTTTGAAGATTGATTTGAAAAATGGTTATCATCAGATTCGCATGAGAGAAGGTGATGAATGGAAGACAACCTTCAAGACTAACAAAGGATTGTATGAATGGCTTGTTATGTTGTTTGGCTTAACAAACGTGCCAAGTACTTTCATGAGGTTGATGAACAAAGTCTTGAAGGATTTCATCAGAAAGTTTGTCATTGTGTATCTTGATGACATACTGATTTTCAGTAAAACAGAAGCTGAACATATGAAACATTTAGCTACAGTGATGAAGAGGCTACAACAAGAGAAGTTGTTGATAAATATGAAGAAATACTCGTTCATGAAGACAGAGCTCACTTATTTGGGGTTTGTCATTTCTGCAGATAAGTTGAGGATGGATCCAGATAAGGTGGAGGTAATTAGGAATTGGCCATCCCCAAAGAGTATATTTGAGGTGAGAAGTTTTCACGGATTGGCTAGTTTCTACCAAAAATTCATTAGAATTTTAGTGGAATTAGTGCACCGATGATGGATACAGTAAAGAAGAGACACAAGTCTTTTCACTGGACAGAGGAATCCGGAAAGAGTTTTAATTTGTTAAAGAGGAAAATCACAGAACAACCGATTTTGGTGTTGCCTGATTTCTAGAATACATTTCAAGTAAAATGTGATGCAAGTGGATTTGCAGTAGGGGAAGTCTTGAGTCAAGAATACAAACCGATAGCATACTTCAGAGAGAAGTTGAATGAAGCGAAAGTGAAATACTCCACGTATGACAAGGAGTTCTATGCTATTATTCAGGCATTGAAGAAATGGATACATTACTTAATTCCCAAAGAGTTTGTCTTATACAGTGACAATCATGCACTGCAATTTGTGACTCAATAAGAAAAGTTGAATCAAAGACATGTTAAATGGGTAGAATATATGCAAAATTTCACTTTTGTGATTAAACATATTTCTGGTACTGCTAACAAAGTTGTTGATGCTTTGAGTAGGAAGTGTTTGCTATTGCAGGAGTTCAAAGTCAAAACATTGGGTTTTGATGATCTCAGGGACATGTACAGAGATGATCGAGATTTTGAGGAGGTGTATGAAGCAGCTGAGAATCCAATTCTCAGAGATAAAATCCAATGGGCAGAGTACATGATCCAGAAAGGATTACTATTTAAGGGTAATCAACTTTGTATTCCAAAATGCTCCATGAGGGAGAATTTGTTGAAGGAGAAACACAGTGGAGGATTGGTCGGGCATTTCGTTCATGACAAAACATTCACAAAGTTGAATGAATCATATTTTTGGCCAGGAATGCAAGAAGAAGTTAAAATATTTATGGACAGATGTAGGATTTGTCAGCATTCGAAAGGAAAGAGGCAGAATGCAGGATTTTATCAACCATTGCCCATACCTGAGAGGCCATGGGATGCAGTCAGCATGGACTTCATATTAGGAATGTCGAGAACACAAAGAGGGTTTGACTCAATCTTTGTGGTGGTGGATAGGTTTTCCAAAATGGCACATTTCATTCCGTGTCAGAAAACCAGTGACGCAACTCACATTGCAAATCTGTTTTTCAAAGAAGTCATTCGACTTCACGGCTTGCCAAGAAGCATAGTTTCATATCGAGACACAAAGTTTGTAGGAAATTTCTGGAGAACCCTATGGAAAAATCTAGGAACAAACTTATCATTCAGTTCAGCTTATCATCCTCGGACGGATGGACAGATAGAAGTTGTGAATAGGAGCTTGGGAAACTTGTTGAGGAGCTTGGTGACAGAACACCACAGCCAGTGGGACAATATACTGTCACAGGTGGAATTTTCTTATAATGATTCAATCAACAGAAGCACAGGGCAGAGTCCATTCAAGATTGTTTATGGGATGCAGCCAAGAGGAGTTTCGAAATTGAGGGATTTAGAACAGAATGCAACTAGAAGTGCTAGTGCAGAAGATTTCGCAGAAGCGATGAAGGAACTTCATAGCCAGGTGAAGGAACGATTGTAGAGTTCGAGCCAAGAGTATAAGCGCAGAGTAGATCAACAAAGGAGACAACTTCAATTTGAGGTTGGTGATTTGATTCTAGCACATATGAGAAAGGAAAGGTTCCCGAAGGGGACATATAACAAATTGAAGATGAAGAAGATCGGACCATGTAAGGTCTTGAAGAAATTTGGGGCAAATGCTTATGAGATTGAATTACCCGATGGAATCGGAATTTCTCCGATATTCAATGTCTCAGATTTGTACCCATACAAAACTGAGGAAGCAGGAATAAGTGATGAACAACTAGAGGTTCAGTGGACAAAACAGATGCCTATTGCAGAGAAGCCACAGATGGAAAGCATACTAGATGAAAGAGTTCACAAGAACAAGGGGAAAGGAATACTTTGAATACTTGGTCAAGTGGAAAGGACATCCAGTTGAAGATGCCAGCTGGGAGAATGAAACAGAGATTCAAAAGCATGGACAGACCGTGCGAGAGCTCATGGACAGGAACCCATGAAAATTTTCAAGCGAGGGAGTATGATGCAAGAGCATCGCCAGCATCAAGTGAGTGTGGGGATAAACGCCAATGTATTTTGGGCACATGATGAATTGTTTGAATGTTTTGACATTGGATGCGCCAAAATTGAATGTAACAATTAAGAAAGGGTGTACTTCTCATTTGTAATCAGACCTTGAGCATCCCGCTCTCATCTGAAGGACTAAGAGGCATTTATGCTAGTTAATGTAAGTAGCTAGCTTTGAATTCTTAGATTAGACAGTTTTAGGACTGGAGGGAAAATGGATATAGACACCCTTACTTGTATCATTGTAACATTAGCAAGAGCAGCATAATCAATTGAAGAGAGCACAGGAGAAGCAGGAAACTTTGTAGAAGAACCCATGTACAGAAGTTCTGAGATTAATATATGAAGTTTGATTCAGACTCATGGTGTTCAATTGATTTCTGTGTTTGTACATACTGATTGATTTATGTTTGTTTACTCTCTGTTATACATCTGCTTTGATGTGTGAATGTATGATTTCGTGTTAATGTGTGAAATCTAAAGAGAGGGAGAATAGAGAATGAGTTTCAATTGTTTCTCTGCCTGAGCAAGAGTTTTCCTGCAAGGAGTGCACTGAAATCATCCACAAGGTGTGCGTTGACGGAGGTCAGATCTCGTGTCTACAATCTTAGGAGAGATAACACGGTTCTTATTCTTGCAAAACTGTAAGTTAAGCACAGGAGATGTGCAAGGAGTGCACAGGCCGAGCGAAGTCTCAGAGTTACAAACTGAGCGAAGTGGTTGAAAGACTGTTATTGCAAAGAGTGCACAGAGTCAGTGAATTCAATACCTGGAAGTATACAAGGATTTTCTACAAGGAGTGCATGCAGGAGTCTTCTTGAAGACTCGAGTCGTGAAGAAAGCTCAGGAGGTTTAGTACCTTGAAGCATTCAAAGAGAAGGTGTCGCAAGTTTGTGTCGTAGGTGGACAAGTTTCGTGGAGCAATACTTGGCTCATTCCGCAGAAATCATCAAAGAGACATCAGACGGTCGGAATTCTCCGTGGAGAATTCGCGAAGTCTCGCGAACCATCAGATCTTGCAGAGTAGCAGGGGAGCTACGATGAGTGTTTTCAAAGTGTAAGCTCAGGAGAGGTAGAACCATAGGATCCAAGCTAGTCACGGCCGTTGGATCACTCATGAAATCACATCTCGGGGTTTCATGAATTGAAGGGTCGAAGACTTGGTATCAAAGTCTGCGAAGTCGTGAAAGGAAAAGTAGCGAAGGGGCGAAGAAACGTGTGTGTGTGGGGCCATAGAAGCCAGCAAGGTTGATAGGTGGCGAACTGTTGACGTGGAGGTCAATTACGTTGACCACTTCGGGGTTTCATAAGTTGAAGTCCTGAAGGCCTTGCATCACAACTTGTGAACTCGCGAAAATTGAAAAGCCAGAATTGATATCGGGATTCGGGATTTCGGGGTTTGCGCTGTCAAGAGATTTCGGTATCGAGAGTTTTGAACTCCCGATACGTGAAAAAATGTGTTGACCGTTGGGTTAAGCAGTGAATCACAGTCGTTGATTTCTTTTGGCCACCGAACATCGGAGTTTCGGAAATTCGGGATTCGGGGGTCTGAGAGACAAGACGCTTGACCACAAGATTTGCGAAATCGCGAAGTCCGATCTCCCGAAGTATAAGGGGGAATTTATCGAGGTTGTTGGTGGGTGTAAATTTCCCGAAAGGGATATAGAAGAGCGATTAACGAGAGATCTTCAGGCCAAGGGAGAGAGAGCGATCCTATGTACGTGGACTTCCAGCCTGTGGGTTGGGACAGGCTGCATCACTAATATAGAGGTGGAGGGGGTTTCAATTTTCCTGTAATTCATAGTTGAAGATATGTGTGTATTCAGGAAAATATTGAGGGTATTCAATGCATTTTGTGTTAGCTAAAAATAGGATTAAGATTTGTTCTTCAGTTTTCTGTTGAACTCCTTTCACTTGTTCGAGTGTCAACAAGGGTTGAGTACAGTCCTCCTCCCCATACGGATTCTCCAACCAGAGAGGAACTTCAGTGGTTGGTTGGGCCGGAGGAAAGAGGATAAGTTTTTGACTTTGAGTGCCATTGGAAATTGTCATCTCTCCAGACCGACAACTAATAAACGCATCAGCAGTGGCCAACCAAGGTAGTCCAAGTACTACTGGATGTTCTAATTTGGAGGATTTGGGATGAATCACTAAGAAATCCATAGGGTATTCCCAAGAAGCCAAGGTAACTGTTATATCATCTAAACTTCCTGTTGGGGTGATAACTGATTTGTCTGCTAGTTCCAGCAAAGTCTATGTTGGTATTAGGTGATTTAGTTGCAGCGTTTTCATTGTGTCAATCGACATAACATTTATTGCTTCCCCTAGATCAATAAGTGTGTTTGGCAAAGAAACACCGTTAATCTCTATGGTTACCACTGGGTTTCCTGGATCACTATATTTGGATGGCATTTCAGATATAAATTATGATAATTGTCCAACCACCTGTATAACAAAAGGCTCCTTCCTCTTCCTCCATGGATTTTTAATGCAAAGATCCCTTACAATCTTATCATAAATAGGTATATCCTTGATGGCCTGAACTAGGGGAATCTTCACACATATGTTTCTAAGTTCAGTTTCTAGATTTTTTGCTAGAGGTTCCTCAGATTTTTTCACAAGTAACCTTTCTGGATAAGGAGGAGGATTAGTTTTCTAAGGCATTTATTTTCTGTGAGAAGTGTGAGGAGGAGTTTCTCATTGTACATGGGTGTTTCTTTCTTCATTTAATTGGTTATCCATTTGTTCTTCTTCTTGAACTGCTTGATTATCTATTTGTTCTTCTTCTTGAACTGTGTGATTATCTACTTGTTCTTCTTCTTTAATAACCATAGTATGATTTGGTTTATTTACAACCCTCCCTGATCTTAATTCAATTCCATTAAATGAAGCAGAAGTTATCACATAAGTGGGGAAGGTTTGTACTTCAAGATTTTGTACAGGTTGTGTAGATCTATTATTTAGATTAGGAATGGGTTGTGCAGGAATAGGGGTAGGTCGAGGAGGCTATGGGATAGGTTCAACTTGCATTTGTTACTGTAGATTTTGGTTCATAGGCAGTGCAATTTGTTGTTGCAAATGTGGAGGTGGAGGAAGAGCAGGGGGATTAAATCTCGGTAGCAACTGAGAAATATTGGAAGGGTATTGTGGATAGGTGGGAAAGATTGATGGTTGAAAGGTAACATTCCCATATGCAGGCCCCCTCCATCCTTGTTTCCAAGGCTGTATTTGTGGTTTCTGAGGTGACCATTGAGGATAAGATGTTGGAGGTACCCATTATTGTTATGAATATTGTGTGGTAGGGTCTACAAACATATTGGGATTTTGTTGTATCCATGTCCTCTTGGGGGGATATTGTGTTTCATGGGGTTCTCCCCATCCCTTGAAAATGGCTTTAAGTCCAGGTAAAGAAGGGCACACACTGGTAGGGTGATCTTTTGTACAGAGGCCACATATTTTGATAACATTAATGGGGCATTCCTTTTCAAGATGCCTTTTCCTATACCAAGGACAAAAAATTGCCAAAGTAGCATTTTATTCTTGTTGTTTTCTTTTAATTTTGATGGTATCAAGTTGGGAACTGATGGTGTTTAGGATGTTTGTTTTGAAGTTTTCTAGTAGATTCCCCAGTTAAGTCCTAGTAACACATCCTAGTGTAGGTTTAGTAATTATGTTTGTAGGATCCCTTACACTTTTCCATGTTTTGTCTTGACTGCGGGAGTATATTTTACAATACTCTGCAATGTGTGCAAGTGGATTTTGGTACACATCTCCATAAATCATCAGGTTTAGTACTTCAATGCATCCATCCCTTACACCTTTTAGGAATATGGTCCTAATTGTGGCTGTGTCTAAGGAAAATTGCTTTGTCTTTTGGTAGTTGTATAAGAACCTTTCTAGGTAATCTTCATGTTGGATCATGTTGTCATTGATTCCAATGGTTTGATTGATTGATGTCAAATGATTGATTGATTAATGATTTATTTAATATAATATGTATTTTCCTTGATGAGAATGCATAGATCAAGATGGATCAATGAGTTTTCATTGATACATGATGGATCGATGTGGTTTCATTGGTATATGATGCATTGTTGGAAAAATGTATAGATGACTCATTATTGTCTTATCATGATTGATAAGGTGCACAAATGGATCAACTCAAAAGTGGTCCCCTCATGGTGAAATCCCTCACGAGAAGACGCTTTGAGGATTGAGTTATCCTAGAAGAATGGTTGGAGGACCATGCTCTCATTATTGTCTTATCATGATTGATAAGGTGTACAAATGGATGAACTCCAAAGTGGTCCCCTTATGGTGAAAGCCCTCACGGAAAGACGCTTTACGGATTGAGTTATCCTAGAAGAAAGGTTGGAGGACCCATGCTTGTATGAGGAATAACGAGATGAAGATCAAGGAAATTGTTGGTGAAACTATCCTAGATGGATAATGCTTGTCATGCCATTTCTGGTGGTATGTGGAATGTCACATAAATCCTCATGGTTTGAGAGTTATAGCCTTACGAAGATGAAGGACCCCCACATGAAGGCTTGAAGCCCCCAAAGTCAAAGAAGTCAAAGTGACCTAAAAGAATAAATGATAAAATAAGGTGAAAAAATCGAGAAGGAATATTTATGGAAAGTGGTTAACCCTAAAAATAAGAAAAATAGGTTAAGTGACCTAGAAATGGGTTAATATTATTTATTCAAGGTGGATTATTTAAATAATCAAGAGAAGTGACAAAATCAAGAAATGATAAAGTAA
>ML777660.1:675797-695529 GCA_009831015.1 Picea engelmannii | reverse complement strand
TCTAATTTTTATGAAATTTTGGAAGAAATAAATCTACCTTTATTATCCCTATACCTACTCATAAAAATGAAGAAACTCTAATACTAATGAAATAAAAACTTTTAACTACTAAAGGTAAGATGATAACCTGACTTTGGAGAAACCCTGCCAAAGTGGATGCATAGGTTCTTACCTCTCATCTTACCATCTTATCTACGCCCTCATATTTTCCTTAAATCCAATCCAAACTCATCAAACCAATCAAACTCAAAATTCTACCTATTACTGTTTACAACTCCCCGACAACGGCGCCAAAATGTTGGTGTATAAATATTCTTAGTATATTACACTCATTTATATGTCAATCCAGGATTCGTAATCAAAAGAGTTGTTTCACTATATGTGCCGAAAAAATGTAACCTATCTATTTATTTTGTATCTAGCTCAAGCGGGAAATAATTAATAACATAACCCTTTGTTTCTAGAATATCTGAGTGCTTCACACAACTTTAAACTCAGAAGATAAAACTGATAACAAAACTCTCAAACAAACACTCAATTGAAAAGGATCTTGCTTAGATGCAAGTATGTTCATTACAGGCTCATGAAATGAAGAGATGAACTTAGATCTTGCTTGTTATAGCAATTGAAAACAGTAATCAACAATCCACTTTATTCACTCTTAGACATAAATCAATCATAACTCTATTAAGTCCAATCAAACCTTCTTTAATACAAGAAATAGTCAATATGATTGAGAGACTTCATTATATGGAACATGAAGGTGAGAGATGAAGTCTTATGGTTCTTGTACCTACTAAGAACATCACAATTATAAATTCAAAACAATAGCATTCGCTTCCTTAAAAATGCCACACATTTATCAAACTCTTATCAATTAAATATCGATCTGCAGAAATGGAAATGGAACTATCTACTATGTTCAATGTCTAACCATTTACTCACGCTAATTCAAAATAAAGTTACTCTGTAATGAACTTAAAATGCATTTATAATCATTTACAACACACAACTATTAAATGTTCACACTCACACAATTAAATGTTCACACTCACACAATTGACTTATAACACACAAAGACATGTACAGTGAGGTTTACCTTGGTTGGGGCGGTGGGCCCTTGTCAAGCCAACAAGGTACCTCTAAAGAGATAACAGACTAAAACGCTTTACTCATGCTCATTAATTGCACAAAAGATCATTTGTATTCCTTCAATTTATCGATTGAATCAATAGTTAAACATTTCTTTCAACATGACAGTATGTATCATTCTCTACTTGCTACTTGCTTCATTACTTATTACTTCCTATCATCTATACAACATCCCTTATAAAGAAGGTGAGTCATTATTACTAAGATCTAAAGATAATTATCAAATGGTTTTAAAATATTACAATTGGTAATTCATATCGAATCTCTAGGGATGGACTTCATCCTCATGACACGAAGTGCATGAGAGATGAAGTCTATCATGATCTCAGAAAATACCTCAAGATACTTCCATCCAACTAACTTCTCGAAATCACCACCAGCATACTTGTTCAACATGTAAATCCTATAGACAGGGGTTTAGTACCGGATGAACACAGTCACGACTATAGGTACCAGACTAGCGCAAAGGTAGTACTGGAACAGAAGTAAGACTGGTACCGGATGAGGCACTGTGTTGGAAGTACTAGATGAGGAACTAAGATGGTGGTACCAGATGAGGCGTTGTGCTGGTATCGGAATAAATGTTGAGCAGGTAGTACCGGAAGAAGCATTGTAGATTACCAAAATAAGTGATGAACTGGTAGTACCAGATCAATACAGAGTATCGAATTAGGAGGAACATCGGTACCAAATCCAATGGAGTACCATATCATGCTATTGTTGCAGTACCAGATCAGTGAAGTACCGGATGAAGCTACTTAAGAGTTAAAGTGATTAGGAGAATAAACAATCAATCATTTAATCAAATTTAATCAATAAAATCAAACAAATCATGCTTTAACATAAGTTACCTCTCTATGCACATGGACAAGGTCACAAAGTGGGTTTGTGGATGGAATGGTCAATCATATACACATATCATAGGTAAAATAGACTTAGATAGAGGATAATATAGGATAATAGAAGTCTCAAAATGGAGACTCAACACTTCTCCCATCACAGAGTCATAGATTGCTAAAGAAGATATAAGCACATCACAGGAGGTAATATGTTCATTATGTCTGATAGATTAAGAAGAAGAAGAGTTTGTAATCAAAAGAATTGAGTTCTTTTAATTTAATTATGAAAAGCGCAGACATCTTGAAATTGAATGCCCTTATTTGAATATTGAAAGTGATGAGACATAATAGCCCAATTAAAGAGAAGACAATCTTGATATTGTAAAGGAAAAGGATCTTGAAACAAAATTAAGCAGTTCTCTATATGAACTAACGAAAGAAAGGAAGAAGAACCAGTCACTTGAGGAACAATTATCCAAGAAGAATTATCAAGAACGTTTCGAACAAGCCCAATAGGTCATCATGAAACTAAAATCTCATCTATAAGAATTCAGAAACATTGAAGAAACATACAAAAGTAATATGGAAGAGAAGCGGTGTTTGGAAGATGAAATAGAAGCATTGATAAAGGAAGCAATGAAAGAGAAGTAGTATTTGGAAACTGAAAGAAAGCAAGCATAAAAGAGAGAAGATTTTGATAGACCATCTTAAAGAAATAACTGAAGACTTAAATCAAATTGAAGCAGAATTTGGTCAAGAAGAAAGAAGACTTGAAAAGGAAATCATCTCCTTGAAGATCCAACTTGAAGAAGAAAAGTGAACAGAAGAAGCCATGAATATTCAGTTGGTGAATAAAGAAGAAGAGGTTGAGAAGCTTGACGAAGAAGTTGTCACATTGAGAAGTAAAATTGTCAAACTCAACAAGAACGTTAAAGAGATAGAAATCTCCACATCTGCAGTAGAGAATGAAGAGAAGCATTCCAGGTTTCTAGAAAATAAGAATGAAGAAAAGAGTAAGAGTTATCAGAAGTACTCAAAGGAAGCTTCAACCATAATGAAGAGATCCAAAGAAGAGAATATCATGATCAACCAAGGCTGGAAATCAGAAGGACTACACCATAAAGAAAATAATCCACTCCTACGTATGTAAATTTAGTTTATGTTCATTCTTTTTATTGTACTAACTTTGGACATAAGGTTGCATATTGCAACGATCATGGAAGAAATGTTCAAGCAGGAAATTATTATGTGGCCCCACATAACATCGAATGTTACAAATGCCACAAATATGGACACATAGTTCCTGATTATAGAAGCATGATGGATACTTCTATGAGAAAGAACAATGATATTAGATATAAGAAGGTTTGGAAAAGAAAACAAGAACAAACAAAGCAAGATTAGATGAATGAAGGACACCTATAAGTCATACTCTCAAGATTGGAAATAGTTCAAGATGAAGACAAATCTACAGGGAAAAAGAAAGATGTCATATATAGGAAGGTTTGGAGAAGAAATGAAAAACAATAAGAACAGGTGAATAAACACCAGGTCCCGGAGATCACATGATTTGCAGTAGCACGAGAAAGAAAAGAAGAACAAGTTCAAGAGATTGTACTTTCAATAATTAGAGTGCAATATCAATCCACAGGAAGAAAGAAGTCAGAGTTCAGAGAGATGATGAGTCTAAAGACGAAGAGGATTATTACTCTGCATTAGAGAAGGTATTTTTCTGAGACATCCATCTTGGAGACTCCCAATAAATATGTATGTTAATCATTGGAAGTCCATGTAGTAGATACTATATATCAAAGAACCATATTTCGAGAAGTATGAAGTGTTTGCAGAGATAGATTCAGATCATTAAGATAGCATAAGTACAAAATGACAAATTGATCAGTTGAGAAGTAGTGTTCCCACACATGCATAAGTTTATGATTGTATTTCACGTATGTATTGAGGCATGGGTATCTTTGGTACAGGTTGTTCTAGACATGCAGAGTTTGATGAGAAGATAGATCAAATCAATGGACATATTTTATTCAGTCAAATAAAAAAGAAAATGTGAATACCAGTTGTATTACATTCAAGACAAATCTTCAGAATGGTACAGTGGCAGATGGGTCAACATTGTGGACAACTAAGTAACAGAGTTATGGATATTTTGTGACATATGGACAAAGATGGATTTGTGATATGTTACATAAAGCATGGGTCAGAGAAGATGCATAGAAGTGTATTTACGATTGCAATCAATTGGTATTAGTTGGTCACAAAAGGGAAGCAGTGAAAGGCACAATAGAATATTGAAAGTGAAATTGTTAGTAGAATGTATATCATCAGAACAAAATCATTTGACAACATGGTCAAGTGATTGAAGTAATCAAATTTTTTGAATGATTTTTATATATATCAGTGAATTACATGAGGAAGCACCAATGGATAATAAGTAGCACTGGAAGAGAGGAAAGGAAACATTTCACGGGTATTTCTACATCTTGCAAAGAAGGGAAATCATTAGAGAGATATATTTAGAAAGGAAAATTAGTATCATACAGAAAGGGATACATACCCACAGGGGGAGGTATTCTTTTTCCTGTGATTGGTTAGAGGAGGTGAAGTATCAAGAGGAGACATATCAACAGGGGAAGTTAACCTTTGGTCAAAGATGAAGAGAAAGAATAGAGGCATGAAGACAGGGAGAGCAGCCCCAAGGAGAGATACCACTTTCTATTGATGTCAAAGGGGCAGATATAGAAACATTGATGAGGAGCGATAATCAAAGGGTGAGAATTATCATGAGTGTTGTCATGCCTAAGTGTTTCCATCAATTCCAAAGGGGGATATTGTTGGATAGTTGGTCTACACAGTTGGTTGTCATTGATGTCAACCCTCGGAGATTGATGACAACCCTTGGAGAGGTCCAAAGATGTTGGACAATTGATTTACATTTGTATGATCGAGATTGATGGTGAGTTAGGTGGGTACATTTGTTGTAGTCTACATGTAGCCCCAAAGGTGTGGTTATGGGACCCAAAATTGATAAAGGAATATGGATATGAAGGATAGTTAAATTACAAGTAAGAAACTCATAGTTGGATAGTCCTTGTTGTGTCATTTCTGGTGATATGTGGAATGCCATGTGGTTCCTCATGGTTAGAGAGATATGGCCTTGTAAAGTTGGAATCCTCGAAGAGTGGTCAAGAAGCCTCTAGTTCGTTACAAGTCTTGGTGAAAGGGAAAAGTAGTTGTAACAAGAAACCCCTAAAATAAGGAAATAGGTTATCTAGAATTATTATATAAGAACCTCAAGGAGTATCTCATAAGAACACTCACACAATTACATTGAATGTCTATCTAGTGTTTTTTATGGTTTGTATTGTAATATTTTGGCAAGTTTGTGACAACATTTTTCTGAGGTTACGAAGGAAGGTCGAAGGTGAAAGTATCGGGGTTGCAACAATCTTAATTAACCCTATTTTCTAAGGTATCCATGAGTTGCAAGTCATCAAGGCGTGGATGTACACAGGCTGTAGTGGAGGAAAGTGTGGATATATGCAGGTTGTAGAAGAGAAATTAGCTTATATGTAAAAGGACTTGTGAAAGGTTGTGAAGGGATGTTGGTACCAAGTTTCTAAGGACTGTGGAAGAGTTACAGGTTTACAGAGTATCAGATCAACTACATGATCAGGGGTAAGTTTTAAGAGTTACATTTATGTGATTGTATCATATTCTTGGTGATGGTATGGTACAAGCTTGAGAGGCATGTCTTATTGATGTATGGTACATCTTGGTGATCATATGATACATTGTTAGTGGTACATTTTTGGTTGGTTGGTATCTGGTTTGGTATGGTACATTGTGTTATGATGTTTCATATTGGCTATATTGAGAAGCATGCTTGAGGCATGTGTTTGAGGGCCTTGGTATATGAATTGAGGCACATCATTGGACACATGGTGTATGTTGGTTGAGGTCTACTTGTTGAGATACATTGCTGGTACATTTCTTGATTTATTGGCTTGATACATGGTATGGTACATGTGTTGATGTACATGGTTGATGTGCATGGTATGGTATAGGTGTTGATGGTTGATGTATATGATTGAGGTGCATGGTTAGCACATGGTGTGATACTTGGTATGGTATTTATGTACATGGTTGATAGTTGAGGAATATGGTACAGGCTATGGTGCATGGTTAATGCACGATTAGGTACAAGTGTTGGTGCATGGTTGATGCACAATTTGGTACATGTGTTGGTGCATGGTCGATGCATGGTTTGGTACAGGTTGTGGTACATGATTGATGTTTGGTATGGTACAGTTTAATGGTCTTGTACATATTTTTGTACATGGTTGAGACACAGATCTTCTGATGGTATGTTGGTGATATTGGTACATGCTTGGTAGAGGCATGTGTTGGTGATGTTGCACATCTAGTTGAGACGTGTCCTTGATGTATGATCCATGTGAGAGGATATGGTTAAGTATCATTAATAGTGACAGGTTGGATAGGTTGATGTGACAAGTTGGATACAATGACAGGTTGGATACAGTGACAAGTTGGATACAGTGATAGGTTAACATGTCACGGGTTGATGTGACAGTGGTAGTGACAGTGATAGTGGTAGTGATAGTGGCAGTGATAGTGGCAGTGACTGTGGTATTGATTGTGGTAGTGATTGTGGTAGTGACAATTGGTATAGACTTATATTTCAAGGAAGTTAGAAGAGGCAAGGAAAGGTGGTTGTAGCCTCCTTCCGGTTGGATCCAGAGAATCATGGAGTTGGAGCTTCCTTCAAGTTGGATCCTAAGAACTAGGTGGTTGTAGCCACCTTCCAGTTAGAACCAGAGAACCCAGGGGTTGTAGCCTCCTTCTGGTTGGAGCCAGAGAATTCAGGGAGTTGTAGCTTCCTTCAGGTTGAATCCTGAGAATAGGGGGTTGGAGCCTCCTTCCAGTTGCAGTTGGATAATTTGGAAGTTGGTGCTTCCTATGAATGAATTCTTGATATATATAAGAAAGCATTCGGTGATTTTCTCCCATTTGGATTTCCACGTAAAAGTTGGTGTATTGTTTTCTTGATGTGATGATGCTTATGTTTATATGCTTATGATATATATATATATATATATATTGGATGAATTCATAGATCATACATTGATGATATACTACTAAACATTGTTGTTAAAGTGAAAGAATATATATTGTGCTCATACTAATTCACTCCCCCCCCTCTCAATATTCCATCATGTAGCAGCCATTCAGACCATAATGTCAAAATAAAATCCATAGTGAGTGGCCCCTTTCTTTGTACTTTCATTTCATAACTGAAGAAAAGATAAAAGAGCATAGACCTCTCCTTCTAGCTGGGTTTTCTCCCATATTGGGTTTCTCAGGATACATCTTGTGTTCATTTATGTAAATGTTGTGTTCATTTGCTTAGTCTTCCATTTTTTTATTTCAGTTATTTCATTAATTTGAGTAATAAGTCAGTGATAATAAATCTAAGATCTAAGAAAATAAACTTGCATAATAAAATATTTTAGCATAATACAAGATTTTTTGTGAAGAATTGTTCTAGTGGAATATCCATGGTAGTTTATAGATCATATTGGTATCACAACAATTTTCTTTGGGGTATTCGTGTAAATTTGTAGGATCTAAAAATGTCTTAAGAAGGAACTTGTAGAACTCTAGACATTGTAGATGACTATATTCATAAAAACCTTCAAGATGTAGTAGAAGAGAGAATTTCAAGGCTGGAAGAGAAAGTCATTGATATCTCTCACAACATGGCCCTCCTCATGGTGGCTCTAGCGAACAATTTTGGAATTTGTGGGGAGGTTGGTGGCTATAACTCAAAAGTTGGATCCGATGGGGAAATCGAGAGATAGTGAATACCCATAAAATGATTCAAAAAATATATCTAGAAATAGCAACCAAGTTCGAATACCATCACTCCTTCATAGACTGTATTTTAAAATGGAAGTGAAATTGGATATCAAGGTGATATTGATGCTCTTAAGTTGAATAATTAGTTGCAACAATTAGAAGTGTATTTTAGTGTCCATAATATAGATGAAGAACAAAAAAATTGATTTTTGTGACTGAAACTAGAGGGACATGTACTAACCTGGTGGGAAAGGAACACAGAGACACTTAGGCTGGAGGGTGATCTACCAGTAACTAAGTGGGAGGATTATAAACCCTCATCAAGTCCCAGTTATACCATATTGGGTATGTAGAGGACCAATGGATCTATTCGCATCACTTCAGGTAGAGGAAAGGGCAGTGTGTACAAGAGTACATCACCAAATTCATGAATATGGAGATCATATTAGGTATCTCTCCCAATAACCTAGACGTACTCCTCAAGTATTTAGGGTGTCTACACAATCATTTGAAAAAGCAATAGATGCTTCTCAAACATAGGACCATTGATAAGGATTTTGTACAAGAACAATACCTGGAGAACATAGGTCATAAGAGAGGGAAACTAAGTGGTTCTAAATAGAAACACCGCCAAGATGCTTCCAAGAAGGGGAAGAAGAAGTTGAAAGGAAAAGACATGAAGATTATAGCCACTACACATCAATGAAAGGATCTAAACAACCACTGCAACCATTGTAATATTAATGGCCACACTGAGGATAAGTGTTGGAAGCTACATCCATAGCTGAATCCAAAGAACCATGAAAAGGATGCCAAGAAGAAGAATTGGATAGGAATGGATTTGGGAAAATAGGTAGAGAGAAACTCATATGTGGAGAGGAGAAAACTCTTCCATACTAAGATCTAGGTCAAAAAAACCATGGCATGCGCTCTATTCAATTTTGTTTCAAATTTCAACCTCATAGTAGATGATTTGGTCAACAAGTTTGGGTTGGAGATTCATGATCATTCAATCCCATATCCATTGGGATGAGTGAATAAGGATGTAGAGATCAAAGTCACTAAATAGTGTAAGATCAAGTTTTCTATAAGTTTAGATTTTAATGGTGAAGTGGAGTTAGATGTAGTACCCATTGATGTATGTGGTGTAGTGTTTGAAATCCCCTACATGTATATGAAGGATGCAATCTTCATGAGGAGAGAAAAACAATACTGCTTTATCAAGGATGGGAAGTGTTACATCATCAATGCACACAAACGTAAATCGAATATATCTATGGTAAGTGACAATCAAGCCAAAACATTGATCAATCCTTGTAAGAAGTATGTATTTATTTTCTTAAGAGAGAATTAGCAAGGGGGGGAATCAGTAAGAGTAAAGGAATCCCTGGAGGGATGTACCAAAGAGCATAAATAATATTTGGAGAAGTTGTTGTAGGGATACATAAGAGTGTTCTAGGATCTTAACGAGATGCCACCTAAGAGGGAAGTGGAGCACAAGATACAATTGTTTCCTAACTCCCCATTTCCAAATATTGGGTTGTATAGATAGTTTGTTATGGAAGCAAATGAAGTGAATAAATAGTTGCAATAGCTACTAGAGCAAGGAGTAACTCAGCCAAGCATCTCACCTTGTGGGTCACCTATCATCATAGTACCCAAGAAGTATGGGACTCAGGGGATGTGTATCAAATACAAAGCTATGAAAAATATCACACTAATAATTAATACCCTTTTCCTAGGATTTATGATTTAATATACCAATGGCAACATGCCAAGTACTTCACTATGTTGGATCTCAAATAGGGATACCACCAGGTATGTGTTAAATAAGAATAAAACTGGGAGACTTCCCTCAAGACAAGGCAAGGTCTGTATGAATGGTTGTTCATGCCTTTTGGTTTA
Source organism: Picea engelmannii (assembly GCA_009831015.1). Lineage (NCBI taxonomy): Eukaryota > Viridiplantae > Streptophyta > Pinopsida > Pinales > Pinaceae > Picea > Picea engelmannii. The sequence goes on along the minus strand of ML777660.1, from coordinate 685,738 downwards.
TGTAATGCACTAGATACAATTATGTGATTGATGAATGATGTATTGCCTCCCTATTTAGATTCATTTGTAATAGTTTATTTGGACGAGATAGTGGTTTATAGTTATACCTAGGAATAGAACATATCTCATCTTATGCATGTGTTAGAGACTATGAAAAATCATCAACTGCTAGATAGCCTTAATAAATGTGAGTTTTCTCAACAATCATTGATGTATTTAGGATGCATGATTAGTGGAGGGGAATTCAAGATATATCCCACAAATATGGAGGCCATCATTAAGTCACCAATTTACACTAATGTCATTGAAGTTAAGAGATTTATTGGGGCAACCCAGTACCTACACAATTTCATATAATCCTTTTCAGTGGTATATGCACCACTCCATTCCATAATCACTAGTGGTTAAAGTTTCCATTGGGGAAAGAATCAATAGAAAGATTTCGAGAAGCTTAAATAGAAGATCAGTCAAGCACTAGTTCTTGTATTTCCTAACTTGCATAAGTATTTTGAATTGGAGATAGATGCAAGTGGATATGTTATGGGAGAAATATTGATGGAAGGGTAAGCCGATATACTATCATTCTAATATGTTTCATGGGGGAGTCACGAACTACCCTACATATGATAAGGAACTCTATCCCTTGGTTCAAGCTGTTAAGAAGTGGAAGCACTATTTTATTGGAAAGGAAACTAATATCCACACTGATAACCAACCATTGTAGTATTTGCAAGCCCAGAGTAAGATTCAACAAACTAGATACATTACAAGTAGATGGGGTTTTGTAGCAATTTCATCTAGTCATCAAATATAAGAAGGGAAACACTAATAAGTTGGTTGACATTATTTCAATACCACCTACATCTAAGATTACAAATTTGGGAACTCTTATGCACATGGAGCCTTTTACCCTTGATGCATACAAAGACGCATACACAGAAGATGAGGACTTCAAAGAGGTGTTTCAACATTTACAGGGACAAATTCATGTAGAAGAAGGTGACTGTAAGGATGAATATCATCTCCAAAATGGGTTTCTCTACAAGTTATACAAGCTTTGTGTCTCTAAATGTGAAAGATACAAATTATTAGAGAGGCCCACATCTCCAAGGTTGCAATAAATTTTGGTGTTGAGAAGACAATTGCTAACTTAGAAAGGTATGTGTATTGGCCCAGAATGTGAGAAGATGTAGCTCGATATAATAGAGGATGAATGCTTTGTTGTACCAACAAGCCTAGTAATATAAATCAAGGTTTATACCATCCCTTGCCTATACCGAATCAACCCTGGGAAAACATTTCCATGGATTTTTTGGGTGGTTTTCCAACAACCAAGAAGGGACATGACTATTTGTTTGTTGTAGTTGACAGGTTCAACAACATGTGCATTCTTATGCCTTGTAAAAATACCATCGAAGGAAAAGAAGAAACAAACATGTTATATGAATAGGTTTGGGTGCGGCGTTTGACGACCAGGCCATAATCAATTTGAAGACAATAAAAATTACATTTGAATCAGAATAATATAGGGTCATCGCACCATTAGATCCATCAGAAGGGGAGAGGTTTGTAGAACCTAATTTCCTAGACTTAGAGGAAATTAGCCAATTGTACAGAACAACTGTGCGTGATGAGGATTATGTGAACCCAACTATAGATGGGATACTCAGTTGGTGGAGCATTATTTCATGTGCAATAGATTCAGATACCGGTTTAGAAAACTTGAAACAAAGTCTACACAAAGTGTCTACGAGGAGATGTGCACGAATAGACCACGCAGTAAGATGGGTAGGCACAGAAGTATGGGAACTGCCTAGTTTCCACAGAATCAATGATTTGGAAACATTCTCGGTACAATATGAATATGAAGTATTAAAGAATCAGAGACTGTTAGCACTTGATATAGCACTCAAGGCCACACCCACAATTGGGGCATACACAAAGAGACAATCACAGATTGGTACCAATGTCAGCGGTTACTGCACATAAGGTTCAGTGCAGAATAGAAAAACAACAAGCAACAGAGGTATGATGGACAAGGGGCACCAGCAGAACACTTGGAGAAGTGCAGAACGCTATGGAAATTGACACCCCCTGAGGAATGGCCTCATCATTTTATACACACTCTAGAGGGAATACCAGCGAATTGGTATACAGACCAGGAATTGCAAAAAGGAACTACGACCTAGATGAAATTGCAACAAAACTTTAGTCACTTTCTCATTCGAGCATGAGAACCCAAACATATATGCAGCTCTTAAACAGATAAGAGGCATGATATTCATCAAGGAACTGGAAGTTGAGCTCATAACAGAAGAGCAACAGTGGAACAAACAGACAATCAAGGAATTGTTGTCATGTTACCATGTGCAGGAGGAGGCACCAGATGAAGACGATCTGCGCAATATTCAAATCGAGGAAGAAGAAGAAGGCGAAAGAGAAGTGGAGGGTCCACCCATAGAATCAGAAGTTATTTCCACACCGATCAAGGTAAATAAAGTTAACATTGGGACAGCTGAAAATCCCAAAATGGCCAGCATCGAAGATTAATGGGATGAGCAGACAGTAGAAATCATAACAGAGTTGATGTGTGAATTCAGTGACCTATTTCCCACAAAATTTACAGAGATGAAAGGTATAGTATGAGATATAGGAGAGATTAATTTACCACTTAGACATGAAGCGAGACCGATCAGACAACGATCATACAGACTGAACACAATATATAAGCAAAAGGTCAAAGCTGAGATCGACAGGATGCTCAAAGTTAGAATCATAGAATAGGTTGAAGAATCAGAATGGATAAGCCCGATGGTAGTTCGAGACAAAAACAAGGAGGAACAAGGATATGCATCGACTTGAGGAAGTTGAATGATGCATGCCTATATGACCCATTCCCTACACCTTTCACGGATGAAGTGTTAGAGAACGTAGGAGGACATGAAGCTTACTCATTCACTGATGGATTATTAGGATACCATCAGATCAAGATAGCACAGAAAGACATATACAAGACCATGTTTGCAACAAAATGGGGATCCTACCAGTACACAGTCACGTTGTTTGGATTGAAGAATGCCCCAGCAATATTTTTCAGGGTAGTTATCGTTGCATTTAAGGAATTCATCCACCAATTTCTAGAGGTATACCTGGACAATTGGATAGTCTATAGTTTGTTGAAATACCATGTAAAATTCTTATGACTGGTGTTAGAAAGATGTAGGCAATGCCAGATATCACTGAACATAATGAAATGCATATTTGGAACACCGTTTGGGATACTATTGGGCCATATAGTATGCAAACAAGGTTTATTAGTAGATCTTGCAAAGATTACAGTAATTGTTAACTTGCCAGCACTGAAAACAGTACGTCAGATAAGAGCGACATTGGGACACATAAGATATTACAGGAAATTTATCAAAGGGTACGCGTAGATTACTAAACCAATGGAAAAGATGTTAATAAAGGTTACAAAGTTTCAATGGAACGACGAGTGTCAACACGGTCTGGATACCCTGAAGGAAAAGATGGTCACTGCGTTGATATTAGTATTTCCAAATTGGGAGAGGACATTCCATGTGCATGTAGATGCAGCAGCCATATCACTTGGAGCTATCTTGGCGTAGCCAAGAGAGGGAGATCTGGATCACCCCATATCATTTGCGAGCAAAACGTTATCAGAATTAGAACATAACTATAACACTACAGAGAGGGAAGGCTTAGCTATGGTCTACGCACTACATAAGTTCAGACATTACTTATTTGGAAAACACTTTAAGATGTTCACAGATCACTCAACCCTGAAATACCTAGTCAACAAGCCAGTGTTGGGGGGCAGAATTTGTCGATGGTTACTACTATTTCAAGAGTTTGACTTTGAAGTAATAGTTAAGCTAGGAAAATTGAATGCAGGACCTGACCACCTATCAAGAGTCGCAAATGGAGAAGAACCTACGAATTTAGAAGACAACTTTCCAGATGCACAACTATTTTCATTCGATATCACTGATGAATACTTCGTAGATATCATTCATTACTTGATCACAGGTACTGCACCACAAGAGTATACCACCGCATAGTAGAAACACCTGGTAGTCCATGCAGCAGACTATCAACTGATTGCAGGACACTTATAAAAAATGTGTGCAAATAGCATCTTGCAAAGATACGTGTTAGAACACGAAAGACCAAGGGTGTTAGCCGAAGCCCATGAGGGAATAGTAGGAGGGCACTACGCAGGCAAAGCTATCGTGCATAATGTATTGCATGTAGGACTATGGTGGCCAACGATTCATAGAGACTTGAAGGAGTACTATCAAATATGCGATGTCTATCAAAGGGTAGGTAAACCCAACAGAAGGGACGAAATTCCATTACGACCACAAGTAACATTACATGCATTCGATAAATGGGTAATAGACTTTGTGGGACCAATCAACCCACCAACAAAAATAGCATGATCTAGGTACATTATCACTGCGACGGAGTACCTAACAAGATGGGAAGTAGTCACACCAGTGAAGGATTGCAGCGCAGAGACATCAACACACTTTTGATTTGAACAAGTAATCACTCGATTTGGGTGCCCAAGAGTTTTGATGAGCGACCAAGTCACACACTTCATAAACAACACCATCAACACTATGACTAAAGAGTTTGAAGTCCATCATTAGAAGAGCACACCATATCACCCACAGGCAAATGGCACAGTGGAAGAATTTAACAAAATCCTGGAGAACGCGCTGGCAAAAATATGTAACATCAATAGAAATGACTGGGACCTCAAAGTACCAACAGTATTATGGGCCTACAAGACTACATGGAAAAATTTAACAGAGCACACACCATTTAAACCGGTCTATGGCCAAGAAGCAGTAGTTTCATTAGAATTTTTAGTACCAAGCTTGCGCGTAGTAGCAATTACACAAATGGCAGAACGAGGCGTAGTACAAGAATGACTAAATTAGTTAATGACCATGGAGGAAGATCAGATCTTAGCAGGATTCCACCAACAGGTTTAGAAATCAAGAGACAAAGCTTGGCATGATAGACACATCAAGAAGAAAACTTTCAAGGAAGGAGATATAGTACTGATGTATGACAACAAATTGCTTCAACACCCAAGAAAGCTAAGGATGCACTGGCTCGGACCGTATGAAGTAAATCTCTCACAAATGGAGGAGTTGTACAATTTAGAAATTTATCAGGCACAAAACTTAGAGGGATGATTAATGGGAGTCGATTGAAGTTGTATAAGGACAGTCGACCACACACGGTGCAGTAGAAAAAAAAATAGTGTATTGAAAAAGAACCAAAAGAGGCACAGTGCGTCGGAGACAAAACCAGCACGCACACTTAGGACCACAAACTCAGAGAGGAGATGTACAACAGTCACGACAAAAGGGAAACAAGAAGGAAAAGGAAAATCAGCAAAAGCAGTATGACAAGATAGTGTTAGCAAGAATTGAAGGCCGGAAAGGACCGATGGGACGCCACATTAATCGCACCAACTGGAGTTGGAAAAGCAGAAGTAATGGCAAGTATGAAACCATCGAAGGTGCATTAAACCCACAATTAAGGAATCGTCCTCAACAAGATTCATGCAAAGTCCATACAACACACAAACGTGGAAGAAAACATTCAGAGAGTGATAAAGGTTAAGGAGCACAGATCCGAGTCCAGAGAGGTCAAAGAGACCATTCGAACCCAGCAAACGTTCGACATTCACCTCCATAGCACCACCAAGGCAAACAGAAGCAAGCCAGAGTGCCATACAACCTAGAGTTAGAACCAGGTCACAGGTACAAATGGAATAAGGCGAACAAAAGTTGTCAGAGATCGTCAATGTCAATGAAATCCCATCCACAGACACGATACCAGTGAATCCCACCCCTATACTGGAAGAAACCCAACATATAGCACTAGAGGGAACAAATATAGATAGACCGATAGAGGCACAGGAGCCATAGAACTAGGATGCAGAAACCCTAAAGGAGGTGCAACCAGAGAATGTAGAAGCAGCTCCAAGAGTCAATGGAACGATGTCAAATCTGGAAGCAGCAGTTGAGTTAGACGAGTCTCAAACCACTATCTCAGACCACCCACCGGAAGGAATAGTAGAATATGTCACGGGTTGGCTGGAATAGTATGTTGAGGAACAACCGAAAGCTGTTGGAACTTCAAGCCAACTACCACCACTGAATAAAGACAAGCAGTAGGTACCTAGGTCACCTCGCAAGAAACCTGTCGCAGAAATCATGCTACCACATACACCAGATGGGGTACAGGTAGGACCTGACCTGCTGGGCCATATAGGGAAGCTCAAATAATCGGACCACGATGTAGCAGAAACATATAATTTTTTGGAACTTGCAAAGAGGGTATACTTAGATACTGTGGGCACAAATCTGGTTGGGGAACCGATTGATCAACCACTCCAATGGACAACAAGATTGGAGAAAATAGGATTTTTAGGTCTGTTGGACCTACCACATTTTGGAAGAAGTCAGAATACAACCAAATGCGTTAAATAGTTGTTAGCAGTCACACATGGAGGGGACATATGATTAGACAAGCTCATCTTGATAGACGTTGAGCTTATTATGAAAATAATAGGCTTACCATCTCGGGGCATGGATCCCGTGCAGTTTCTTGATGACAAAGCCAGGGAGAAAGTGCTAGTGGAAGAAATGAAAAAGAAGTATGGTACTAACAGGGGGACATGAGGGATCATTATCAAGAGGATCAATGATGTCGCAACACAATTGAGCACAAAAATCTTAGCCTACAAGCTGCTAAGAAAATGCCGCAGGGAGGAAGTCCCAGTTGGAGTTGTCGCAGTTGCAACTTAGTGCGTAGAGGGCACCACAGTGAGTTGGGCACCGTACCTTCTAAACTTTCTCCTGGATGACTGCAAGGATGCGCAGGATCTAGGAACAAAGTTTCACTATTCATGGTTAATCACATTAACAACATTTATGGGTTGGAGGGAACCAAGGTATGTAACTTTTTGTACCAGACCCAAACCGAATCAAGGAGCGAGATATTTATTGCTCAGATCCATGCCAAATGTTAGGCACAAAAGGATGAATGGGTCCATATTTGAAGGATACCTACACGACCTGTTGGAATCCATTTCCAATATGTGGAGGATCACACCACAAGTTGTCGCGCGGTATAGGGACATCGCCAACTTCAAGGCCACACGACATAAAATGTGGATACAGAAGCGGAAGGATCTCGATAAACAGTGGATACATGATCCAGATTTATGTAGGAACACAATGAAATACATAAATACACATAAATGCAGAGATGCAGTGGAAACAAGACTTAATTTCATTAATAACAAATGACTGAAAAATGCTTACAGACAGAATGGAAATAAACTAGCTAGGGCGCTGGTAGCTTATCTCTGAGAAGAGATGTAGTGGCTACTGGCCTCTGAACTTCCTATTACAATGAGGCTTGAAGGCCTATATATTACTTAGAAACAATGAAAAACCCTAAACATCCAAAAACCTAACCCTAGGAGATGAAACGCCAGAATATGGGCCCCGTTGGGGTAAATTGGTACATCAATTTCTCGGGGTTGTAACTTTGGCATACCATCTCCGTTTGACACACATGATACATCGTTAGAAAGATCTATCCGAGGAATACACTACTGACAGAAAATATTGAATTTGTAATAGACTCATATACGTCAGAGCATTCATGCCCAAAAAATGTCATTTAGGGCCTCAAAACAGCTCCAGAAGTTTAGGACCCGAAGAACTGCTAAAAATAGTAAATTGTGCTACAATTAAGGAAACTGAAAAACTAAAAGAAACAATGGTGTGGGTCCAAGTGGAATAGGCGGGTGGCCACCAATATCCACCTGGATCAGTCCTCCCCCCTTAGGAAGAAATGGTCCCCATTGCGTTGAGTTCCTCCATGAGATGAGGAAACTTCTGTTGAACTTGTTCCCTGGTGAGCCACTTGCCCTGGTGAAGGAGTTGGCCTACTTTGACAACTCGATATAGTTGTATCCTCTGTTGGCTGGTGTTCTTGATCTATGTGTCCATAATTCGATCATTTGTGTCTTGTTCCATGCAATATGGGTTCAACTCTATTGGTGTGAGTTGTTCTGCCATGTCGGATGTGTCTAGTAGAGGTGGAAAGTAGGGTCGAAGGCAGTCCACATTGAGCACTGGGTGCATACCAAGGAATGGTGGAATACCGAGCTCAAAGTAATTTTCCCCTACAGCCTTGGTGATGGTGTATGGACCATATCAGAGTGGACGAATCTTGCAGTAAGGTCCAAGGAGGCGCTCCTTTTGCAAATGTAGCCACACTTTGTCACCCACCTGGAAGTTGTGTGGCACCCGATGTTGATCATGTCGTTGCTTGTACTTAGCATTGGCTCTATCCAATATGTCATGAACTTGTTGGCGGATGTGTTGAATGTGCCCAATGAAGCTATTTTCCTTGTCATCCTTACACTGGACATGGGTTGAATATGCCCGAGTACCCGCAAATGGCATGGCTACGTCAATGGGACATAGTGGCTGGAATCCCAAGCCCACTTGAAAGGGGTTGTGGTTGGTTGAGCTATGGAGAGCCCGGTTGTAGCTGTGTTGTACATAGGGGAGGCTCTCATCCCATGTGCGTGGATGCTTTGAGTTGTACATGTGCAGAATGTGTACAATCATCCGGTTGATGACCTCTGTCTAGCCATCCGTTTGTGGATGGAAAGCTGTGGACTTGGTGAGCTTGGTGTCCAGCATCGACCAGAGGCTGGACCAAAATGTACTAAGGAACCTACTGTCCCAATCTGAGATGATAGACTGGGGGATCCCAAAGTGTACCCACACTTGTTCAAAGAAGAGTTTAGTGGCTTCTGCTGTGATATTATTCTTGCAGGCCATCATAATGGACATCTTTGAAAATCGATCGACGACCAGAAAAACACAGTCATTGCCATGGTTAGTAGAAGGAAGGCCCAACATGTAATACATAGAGATGGATTCCCAAGGTTGACTGGGGGTAGGAAGCGGAGTATAGAGGCCTTTCTTCTTAATGGTCGGTTTGGCAATGGTGCAAGCAGTGCAGGACTTGATGTACTTCCCGACATCTTGTCAAAGGTTCGGCCAATAGAAAAACTTTTGCAGTACAGCCATGGTTTTCTCGACCCCGAAATGACCAGCGACCCAAATGTAGTGCACCTACCAAACCATATTGGCACACTTGCTTGAAGGAACACAAAGGTGTCCCAGGTGACAAAGCAGGGCATCCTGGAGGTTAAAATTGGGAACTTTCTTACCCTCCAAGAGTGTATTGTATGTGTGTCCAAATTCTGGATCACTTGTGTAGAGAAGAAGCCAATTGGAAGTCTCGTTCCCACAAGAGTTGAGCACAATGGTTAGCACCATGATGGGTGGTCGACTGAGGCAGTCTGCAACATTATTGGTGCTGCCTTTCTTGTACTTAATGTTCAAATGAAACTGTTGCAGGTATGTGGACCACTTCTGATGGCGATCGTTCTGCAACTTCCCTTGTGTTTGTATGAACTACAGGGGTCGGTGGTCTGTGTGGATGACCATTTCCTTTCCCAAAATGTAAGGCTTCCATTGCTGACAAGCCTGCACAATGGAATACATTTCTTTGTCATAAGTGGGATACTTCCGGACTGTGTCAGAAAGTATCTCGCTGTGATATGCCAATGGATGCCCATGTTGAGTAAGGACTGCCCCAATGGCATAGTCAGAGGCATCTATCTCGATCTCAAATGGTTGTTGCAAGTATGGTAATGTGAGCACTGGTGTAGAGCAGAGGTGATGCTTCAACTCCCCGAATGCCTTCTATTGAGATTCGGACCAAAAGAATTTTTCTTTAGCTCCTCCCTTGGTGACTTGACTCAAGGGCCAAGTGATATGAGAGAATCCCAACACAAACCT
>ML777660.1:661749-675747 GCA_009831015.1 Picea engelmannii | reverse complement strand
CTCAAGGGCCAAGTGATATGAGAGAATCCCAACACAAACCTATGGTAGAAATTGGCAAGACCTAAAAAGTTGCGGAGCTCTGTTAGGGTGGTTGGGGCTGGCCAATCCTGAATGACTTGGATCTTTGCTGGATCCACATGCACGCCTCGCTCATCAATAATGTATCCCAGATACTGAACCTGGGTCATGCCAAAAGTGCATTTCTCCAAATTGGCACACAACTTGTGTTGTCGCAGTGTTTGGAGGACCTGTCAGATGTGGTGGAGGTGCTCTTCTCAAGTCTGGCTGAAGATCAGAATGTCATCCAAGTACACAACTACAAATGAGTTGGCGAATGGACATAGGATGTCGTCCATTAGCCTCATGAAGGTTGCAGGGGAATTCGTCAACCCGAATGGCATGACCAACCATTCGAAAAGGCCTTCCTTGGATTTGAAGGCAGTCTTCCACACATCAAAGGGTTCGATTGGTACTTGGTGATACCCTGAATTCAATTCGATCTTGCTGAAATATTTCACCCCCTTGGGTTGGTCCAGAAGGTCATCAATCCATGGGATCAGGTACCTATTCCAAACAGTGATCTTGTTCAGTGCCCGATAGTCAATGCAAAGTCTCTAAGTCCCATCCTTCTTCTACACCAACACGATCGGGCTCCCATAGGGTGATGAACTCGACTAGATGTGACCTTTCTGCAATAGCTCCTAAATCTGCCTCTTGATTTCGTCATTCTCCATAACAAAGCGTTAATAGATGGGTCCATTGGGAAGCGGTGCACCTGGGGTCAGATTGATGGGGTGCTTGACCTGGCAGTGTAGAGGCACCCTTACGGGGGAGGTGAATATGTCCTCGTACTCCTCCATGACCTAATCCATCTGTTGTTTTCGTGTAGCGGAGCCCTATCTAGAGGTCATGGCCACAGTATTCCTCTTTTCCTGAGGGTGGATCATCAGGAAAACAAATTTCCTGGTTTTGGAAATGAGCTTACTGCATTATTTTGTAGTAACCAAAGAGATGGTGGTAGGCGGTGCTATCTTCGGTATCCTATACAGCTTATTGCCCAAGGTGATAATAACAACACAAGGCCTGGACTCATACATAGCATGTCGCTTCCACAAGTATGGTTTGCCTAATAATACATCAGAAACATCAAGAGGAGAAATGTCACATAATACCTCATCCGTGAAGGGCTTGATGCTGTAGGGAAGGCGACATTGTTGGTTGACGCGGAGGTCCCATCCTTGGTGCAACCACCCGATGGTGTATGGTTGTGGGTGTGCTGTGATCGGCAAGCCCAGTCGCTTCACGACCTCTACCAATATGAGGTTCTTCTGGCTCCTGCTGTCGACAATGAACTACAACAGGGAACCCTTTACCCACATCTTGGAATGGAAGAGACGCCCCGCCTCCTCTAGATCTTCTGGTTCCTCCTTCTAGATCTTCATGGTGGAAATGGTGGCATTGGGCTCCGCATTGATAATATGCTTCCCCCTATCATTCCCCTTGTCAGGTTCTGATTCATAGTTGGAGCATGCATCTGATTCAGAAGCCTTCAACTCGTTTACTAGTGACTGCTTGGCTCGACACTCACTTGTGTTGTGAGTGGAGCTCTTATGGAACTCACACCACTTCCCCGTGTCCTTTTTTGGCTTCATGGTGTTGTTCTTTTCTTCTGGCTTTGGCGGGTTATCCTGGGCCGCTCCGACTTGGCTTGGTCCTTTGTTCTGTGGTTTTTGGGTACCTTTCCCTTGCTTCTGATTCGCAAACCCAAAGTCTCTCTTTTTTTGTTTGAACTTCTTCTCAATCTTGGCAGCATATCGGTATGTCACACCAAGCGAGGAGATGTCGAGGAACTCCATTTCCTCCTGAATGTATCTGTGCAGACAACTACGGTACTTTAACACCAAATGTTTCTCTGAATCTTTGATACCCAATTTTGTGCGTAGGGTATGAAACAGATTCGTCATCTCATGCACATCTTGGTCCCTTTGTTGCTGCAGCGTAGTCCATTGTATGTATTTGTCCTCATAGCTCCCCATGAGATAATATTGTTCCTTGATGGTGTCTTGGAAATAATTCCAAGTGGGTGTGGCTGAGAACAGACAGGGCTCCCCCTCTCCTTGTTGCTCCGAGTAGGTTTCCCACCAGTCCTTGACATGGGGGGCGGCTTTGAGGAGTGCGAAAATAATCCTTTCTCGCTCGGAAAATTCATGAACCGAGAAATATCCTTCTAACAGATTCAACCATCTATCTATGGCATCTACATCTATTTGGCCCTCAAATATGGGAATGTTAAATTCTACTTGTACCTTAAAAGGAGTGTCTCCTCCAGAGTGGTTGTTGGATGTCGATGCACCGCTAGTGGGAATCCATTGAAGAATCTGGGCAAAGTTTTCCATCATCGTGTTCCTTTGTTTCTCAAGGGCCTCCTCGAGAAAACTTTTGATAGGATATTCTACTCCCTCATCTTTATTTTCTTCCCCCATGGGCAGTCGTTGGGGTTTGCGAGACTGATCTTGCAAAGGTTCAACCAAATCGAGCCCCAACTCCTTATACCCCGACCTCGTTGGGGACATGTAAAGAAAGATCAAGAACGAGCAGACCGCTCTGATACCACTGATCCAAATTTATGTAGGAACACAATGAAATACAAAAATACACATAAACACAAATACGCAGTGGAAATAAGACTTCATTTCATTAATAACAAATGACTGAAAAATGCTTACAGACAGAATGGAAATAAACTAGCTAGGGCATTGGTAGCTTATCTATGAGAAGGGATGTGGCGGCTACTGGCCTCTGAACTTCCTGTTACAATGAGGCTCGAAGGCCTATATATTACTGAGAAACAATGGAAAACCCTAAACATCCAAAAACCTAACCCTAGGAGATGAAACTCCAGAATATGGGCCTCGTTGGGGTAAATTAGTACACCAATTTCCCGGGGTTGTAACTTTGGCATACTATCTTCATTTGAAGCACATGATACATCATTAGAAATATCTATCCAAGGAATACATTGCTTATAGTGAATTTCGATTCCAAAGCGGACACATATTCATTGGAGCATTCATGCCCAAAAAAGTCGTTTAGGGCCTCAAAACAGCTCCAGAAGTTCAGGACCCGAAGAACTGCTAAAAATAGTAAATTGTGCTACAATTAAGGAAACTAAAAAACTGAAAGAAACATTCGTGTGGGTCCAAGTGGAATAGGTGGGTGGCCACCAATATCCACTTGGATCACTACAAATGCACTATTGTATCACAGAGGGCGACATCGACATAGTAGTCAAAGATTGGGAAGATGAATGGAGGATTCCAACCCTCACCTAGGAGTTTCTGGATAGAATAGCAGAAGAAGAGGCAGGTCAGGGAGAAACACAGCCTCAGGAAATCCAAGTTCCCAAGAAACAAAGGATGGTCCAGACAACAACAATGCAGACAAATGAAGGCACAACGAAGAAGGGGAAAAAGGAGAATACACAATCGGCCAAAGAGCAGCAGAAACAGATCGAGGCCACGCAATGCACCACAGCAAGTCCCAATCCCTAGGAACCATGTGGGAATAAGAGACCAACCACTCATACGGGGGGTGCACATAAGAAAATGAAGGCGCAAAGACTACCTCCAGAATATACAATCACGGATGATGATAGGGAAATGATAGCCCGAATGGTCCAGGATTATCTATCTGAGGACTTCAACCATGTTGCACACCACAGGACAGGATTCAAGAGGAGTTGGAAGACATGTGGTAGTTCCTCAAGAAAATAGGGGAAGCACACACAGCATCCAGTAGCATAAGAACAGGGCCATCAACACCACAGACAGAGGAAAGAGTGGAAGTAGAAGAATGAGATCCAGTCCATCCAATACTGCAGCCGAACACAAGATTCCATATCACACCCATTATGTTGCACATGGAAAAGATCGTGGGACATACACCCCTAAAATACTTAGCTCAAATCCAACTGGTGTTGACGTGGATGCCATCTAGGGCTCCACACAAGTTGCAGGTTAGCATAAAGCATGAGGTATAGTCTTGTGCACGCAAAGACTTAGTTGAATTGCAGTAGGAAACAGAGAAGTGGGACACGCTGGAAATAATATATGAACAGGTTAAGTTGGACACCCAAGAGGAGAGGGAGTGTGCAAATGGACTGGAACAAAAAGTGGCAAGAATTTACGAGAAGATTCCATAGACCGTGCAGAGGGATGGACTTACAGCAACAGAAAAGATCGATCAAATTATGCAGATAATCGATCAATATCAGAAGGATATCGAGAGTGTCAGAGAGAATCTCACACCAACCACTCCACCAGTAGTAAAGGAGCAAAGGAAGTAGGAGGCAACAAAGTAGTTGTAGGAGATAGAGCAACAGGTCAACAGAACAAATGACTTGTTCAAGAAAGCAGCATAGCTTTGGACAATGTTAGAGGAGGATCAACAAGTCCAAAAGTGGGACAAGGAAGAAGAAAGGATCAGCGTAGCTATCCAATACCTCAAGCAGAGGCAGAGGACAATGCCCATCACAGAACACGTCAAAGAGGCACAAAACATGAAGAAGTTGCAAGCAGAGCTCACCACTACACAAACATAGAAACAGGAGCGTTAGGATAAAATGGAACCACTGCAAGAGCGGGTAGCAAAATTCCTGGCACAAGAAGAGGAATCCAAGGAACATACAGCACAAACCCAAGCATAGTGCATGGAATTGATCAACGAAAAAATTGCAGTCCAGATAGTGGACACACTCAAGGAGAAGACTGTGCAGGCATAGACACAGGTAGCAGAGATCAAGGAAAAGTTCCAGGTGATCACCAAGGAGATCGAGGAAGCACACAAAGGTTAGGTGGCTTAGGATGAGCCACATGTCAGTGTTAGAGGGTTGTTGGAGGCAGGCCAAGGCGGAAAAGCAAGGAGATTTTGGGAAAGAAAGCATGCACGAGGAAAGTGACAGCTGGAAGGAAGAACAACATGCGTGCATGCAGGGAAGAACTAATGACGTTAGGGTTAGGGTTTTGGTAAGGTATTTTAATGGCTAAAGAGCCATAGGTGTATAAATATAGATACTTAGGTATCATAGGGAGGTTGGGTTGGCTCAGAGTATTATTGAGTTTAGCTAGTTATCTATGAACGGTTACGATATGTAATATTTTGCTGTATGATCTATTTTCTATAATATGTTGATCTAGAGACGAAGAGGGAGGGTATATATTGAGGGTTAGATTGCAGGTTGAGGGGCCTGGTGCGATCTTGTCTGCCTCATATAGATCTTACCCAATTGGAATATTTGTAAGCACGCCACATTGTAGATGCAGAAATACTATAATAAAAGAGCCAAGAGACAAATCTTTGTGGACATATCCCAGGAGGGGTTGAACTATGGTAACATCTGTGTTATGTGATGAATGCATGCATATCTTTAATGTCTTCAGTAGTTATGGTTATGTTCAATGAATGAGTTTCTATATTTCCTGTTTAATCGTGAATGACATTGTATTGTGTTTACAAGTTATAATAGCGGTTCAATATACAGTTCTCACATCTCACACTCCATCCTAGGCTGTAAACACATGAGTCTTACAAGCACCCATTAAAGCTATCTTGGGTGAGACTGTGTAGCGCATTATGTGCGATGCGTTTCCTTCTAGTTTATCAAGAGGGCCAATAGTTTTAGAGCCTTTGTTGGAAACCCGGAATACATGAACCCTGGGTCAATAAACTTAGACATAATAGAAAATTAATCCAACAAGCAGTATTCTGGCAATGCACATAAGGGGATGGAAAGGAGAAGCATAGAGGAAAACTTGCAACACATCACGGTTGTAAGTTGTTCGTGTTTCTTATATCAATAAACTTAGACTATTTCCATACATCTATATTATTCATTCTTTCTCGCATGTGTCTACTTGTATTATCTAACATTAGGTAGTAGTGGTAGAGAGTTTGTCTATCCTTTTTGCAGGTTCATCTTCACTTTTGAGTTGTGGATCTAGAGTTCAAGATTTGGAACAATGAGGAAAGACTACAGGAAAAGGTACCATTCCCCTTTCTTCTCTCTCTCTCTCTCTCTCTCTCTCTCTCTCTCTCTCTCTCTCTCTCTCTCTCTCTCTCCAAGTAAATAAATAGAATACATGGAGTTTGGAATGTTAGTGTCTGTTTGTTATAAATATATTAGTTGAAGAAAACCCAGCTAAGGAGAGCTCAACCTGTCCGTAGGGTGAGATTTCCCACAATAGTTTTTGGTGACCATACTAGGGAACGATTGTTTCCTTGGTTTTTAGTCTCTTTCCTTTTTCATTTATGGTTTGAATTCTTTCTTTCTAAGGTTTTGTGTTTTTTCACCCTCTTTGAGTAGTTTACAAAGTCCTTTGTTAGTTTTATGTTGAGTCTAGGCTAAATTTCACTTGATATGAAGCACTTTTTTGGCTTGTTTAGAGCTAGGATGCCCCCCTAGTGGCCTATAGAGTGTCCCCTCCTTAGTGATGCCCTTTTTTAAGCCCTGAGGAGCATCCTTGATGCCCTATAATATTCTATTAGTGAGCATCCTCCTCCCTTTAGATACCCTGTCTGCTTGAATACAGGAGTGTCCCCCTGTTTTTGGACTGATTTTTGGCCCTTTTCCTCTCTGTTCTTGATTATATTTTACTCAAAATTAGGCCTCAGATCCTTGTTGGATTGCTTAGGACTTTTTTTGTTTGAAAGGTTTGTTTATATCACTCATTTTTCTGTTGATAATCTATTGTCTTAGATCAAGTTGTGAAAGGTCAAAAATTCAAGTTTCATCTTATCCTTGGATGGAGTTTTGATTGTCAGTGGTTCTAATTTTTGAGTGATTGTCCAATCATTAGACTTCTATATTTTTCTTTCTGAAAACTTTCAAGTTCTTTTCTTGTCAGTTTTGAAAGTTCATTTCATTAACTTCAAGACAATATAGTGCATCAAACCCTATTATTTTAGTTTTCCTTTTGGAAATTATTGATCCATCAAGTCAATTCTGAATATTTTAGGGTCTGCTGCAACATAAATTGATCTCAGATATGTTGGTTATAAATCCCTTTTTAGAGTGATTGTTTTCTTTCAAATTTTATGCTTGAATGAGTGTTAGAGGTCATTTGTACATTTGATTCTTTCATTTTTCGATCTTGTGAATGCGTCCTTTTTTGGATATTCTTTCTGCTTCGTGTTCTTCTCTATATTAGCCTTGAACACTTTCATTTCATTTGAAATCAATGAAGCATTAACAAATTTCATTTGATTACATTGCATTGTAGGACCAAACATAGAGAATTTGATAACATTCTACTTAGCAACATTGTCTTGAGCATCTTCTTCGGATTTAGGAATTGTTTTGTACTGGTTGCTACATTGCATTGGGTTTATGCATTTGGGAATGGAAAAAAGACTCTTCTCCTTTCCATATTTAACATTCATCGAAATTTAATTTTTTGCATTTCATTTTTGTTTTGCATGGTCTTAAGAGTCGAGTCCAAACATCATCATTTTCACTTCCATACCCCTAAGTAAACAACAACCATAAAACTAGCGCTAATTAAAATCTATCTAGAAAGTTTTCTTTCTAGGGCTTTGAAAACCTACATTAGATTAAGTGTAGAGCTTTGGAATAGGTGGTGAGGATAAATCTCGAAATCTATGCAAAAAAAAATAGAATCTCGAGTTAGGGAGAGAAATCCATTTGCCACATCACTATCCTGGGCAGCCCTTCTCGCACAAGGGCTAATCATGAGGTCACACTGGGGCCAACGGAGTAACTAACCTCGCTTTGTTGGTATTGGTGGAGTGGTCTGCACATTTTACAAATGGTGTCAAAAGACACTTGAGGATCACTTGGGAGGTTCACACCTCGGTTAGAGGCACCTCTCGAGGGGATTTCGGGTCTTAAGCAACCCTGCCCTTGCATGTAAATTGGAATGTTGATTGTTTCCCCTGGATTTTTTTGTTGTAAGTGGTAATTTGGCATTCATAATATTTAGGGTTCATAAACATGTGATGAAGATGGGGAAAGTCGTTGATGTACCTGGAACAAACGTTGGTCAAACTCACTCGAGCTCCTTTGAGGCTAACCCACAGTTGTGTCATATAGGAATTTTCACCAAGTTGTAACTCCATTAAGCATTTTTCCAACATAATTGTTCCACCCTCCCTATATCAACCCTTTTTCATATTGATCCTACGACATTTGATTTCATCACCAAATGGTGGTTTCACTGTGAGAAGGTTTTTGTTTGTATGTTTTATTTATGTAGTTTTTAGCATGTGTTGTTTGTTTTCCCTTGTAGACCTTAGGTTGAGTCTGGATATATGGCATCCTTTCTTGGAACTTCCAACGAAGGAACCCTTTTTTCTGAGGAACCTTTCTTTTTTCCTTCTTTTGGAAACATTGGTCCTCTTTATATTTCCACATTGAATCTTCCTGGCCTCACTATCGGGTTAAGGATATGGTTTTTTTCCACTCCAGTAATTGAGAGTGATCCTTGTCCTTTGAATGCAAGCCAGGGATGATTTTAGGGGCTAAATTTCTCTCATGGGATAATTTTACATGGTTTTTCCCAAAAAAATATTCGTTATTCTAAAACCAATTCGCCCAAATTCTAAAGGATCAAATTATTTTACCTTAAAAATTGCCAAAATTTTATACAAACTATATAAAATCATTGAAAATTTGGATATTTTTACAAAAATATCGCCAAACATTTTCTAGTTGGAATATGAAGTATTAGTAAGATTCGCCAAGGTTTCTATATTTTAAAATAAATTTCCATCCTTAAAATCATCCCTGATGCAAGCCCCTCACCCCAAGAACATCCACCTCATGTTGACCCTTCTCCTTCTTCCTTTGTTCTGTCTTCTTCCCTTTCTTCTCATTTTCCTAGTGAAAGCTCTGAAGTTGGTAACCAACTGGATAAGAAGAAGAAGAAAATCAAGATTAAGAAGAAGAAAATTAAGAAATAGGTCAAACTTCCAACCAATCCATGAAATGTTGGAAGCAATCAACCAATTAATGCTAATCAGGATGGTAATATTGATGAGGTTCACTAGCCTACCAAGACAGCTCGCAAGCCCAAATTCCCTTGTAGACTTTGTAAGGGTGAACACCTTCTTAAGGATTTCCCTGGTATTCATAAGGTTTTAGACATGTGGTTCACAAGTTCAAAACAACCCATTTCATCAGCCTTTGCAGGTCATGCTAGTGACAAACCATCAACTAGTGAAAGTAAAGTTGGGGAAAAGAAAAGTAGAGTCAAGTTTCCTTGTAGGTTATGTGAAGGTAGTCATCAAACTCACCTTTTCCCTCGTATGTATGAAGCCTCAAAATTGTTGGAAGACATGAATTTTTCCCAGCCACAATTTCTAATGTCTTACCATAATCTCTCTCCGGACCTACCAGTGGTTGCTAAAGTGGTCGATCTGGTTTCCTCATCAGTTGATCCCATAAAAAGCAGTCGATATGATCCCATCATCAGTCGATCCCACTCTCCCCTTAGATATTTATGTTCACCAAGTGGTCGATCCGATCCCACTCTCCCAATAGAGAGTGAAGTTGATACCGCTCATGTTTTTCTTGTAAATACTAATTCTTCCATATAGGGGGGGATTTCTCCTTCTACTGAGGAACCCCCTCCAAGTAGTGAGGTCTTTCTTTTTGATTGGCATGGGATAAATGGACCTCGTCTTCCTTCCTACATATCTTTTAAAATCATTGTTCATGTTTGTGGTAGGGACATTCCTCAGACTATTTTCGACGAAGGTGCTTTCATTAGTATTTTATCCTCAACCGCTTGGCAAGCTTTAGGTTGTCCTCATCTTGTGTCGGTCACCTAGAATCTATTATCTTTTAACAACTGAATCATTGAACCTTTAGGGATCCTTTTGCAATTGCTTGTTACTTTAGGAGGGAAAACCGTCTATATTGATTTTATGGTAGTTTGCAACCCCTTGGATTTTACTTTTCTCCTTGGGTGATATTATGTCTACGCCATGAAATCTATCGTGTCCACTCTCTTTCGAGTGATATATTTCCCTCATAATGGAAAAATTGTGACTATCGATCAACTTTCATTTGTTGGTCCTACTTTGACTACTAGCCACCAGCCTTCCCTAAATGGTCCTTATGTGCAACTGGTATTGCCCCTGCCACAGGTTAATTATGTGGCAATGTGTTCCATGCGTTCAACTTTGGATGAGAACGAGCCTCTCACTGTATGTTCGATTTATTTTGAATTAGATATGGTAGTGGACATGGTGATCTCTTCGATAGGGATATTAGAGCCTGATCTCCTTACCCCTATTGCAGCCCTCGACATGTTTTCCTTCCAGAGCGTTATTCTTCCATCCAACGAAGATCTCTTGGAATCCATGATCGAGGTAGGTCTCTTGACATGTATTCCTTCCAAAGAATTGTCCTCTTGGAAGCCATGATCAACAAGAGGTTGTGAGAATAGTTCTATTTTCTGTGTCAAGCTCGTTAAAAAATGAAACAGAGAGTTACGAGCATAGTTTTTCTTCTCTGTGGCAAGCTCGTTAAAAAATGGTACAGAGGTATAGAAATTGAACCTGAAGAATATGAGCATAGTTCTATTCCTGTGTAAAGCTCGTTAAAAAATGAAACAATCGTCTCTCCCGTTAAGTCAATTCTTTCATTAGAACTCATACTTGAACCTTCATTTCATCCACCTGGGTCAATTGATCCTCTTTATTCCTCCTACTCTGGTGAACATTTTTCTATTAGTAACCATGAGTCTATGATGGTATAGAAATTGGTAATAGGAGAAGAGTCAGTGAATGAAATGAAGCTTGGGGGGCATGTCTCCCGCCTCTGGTTATTATGTTGGATTTAAGCCGCTAGCCTCTCAAAGTTGGGGCAAAGTACCAACCACCCATGGGTATCCCTTGAAACCTTTGGACATTACATTGGGAAGTTTCGAGCACAGTTATTTTTCAGTTTTAAGCTCATTAAAAAATGGAACCAACTTCGAGCATAGTTTATTTTCTAGTTTCAAGCTCGTGAAAAAATGGAACTTCCCCAAGCATAGTTTTACTTTGTTTCAAGCTTGTGTAAAAATGAAACTATCCTCGAGCCTAGTTTATGTTTTAGTTTCAATCTCGTGAAAAAATGAAACTTACACCAAGCTTAGTCTTTGTTCTTTCTTGTGCTCGTAAATACATGAGAATAGGTTACTAAGCTTAGTATTTGTTCTTTTTCGTTCTCATAAATACATGAGAATAGGTTACCGAGTATACTTTTATCACTCTTTTCGGACTAGTAAAAGCTATACGAAAAAGGAACTATTTGAGGTCTCCTTTAAGATCTTTTCAGACTCTCTAAGCATGAAATATTGTCGAGTGAAATTTTTCTATTTTCACGCTCATTAAAAGGTTATTGAAAGAGCATCTCTTGAGTGGTAATTTATCTCTTTTTCGGCCTCCTTGGACTAATTATGAAAAAGGAATACTCTAGCCTTATTCGGTCAGAAGAGTTCTCCTAGGTATTGTTTTATACTTTTCTGGGCTTGGGAGACTAAACTTACGAAAAATTTCATCTGGAGTCTTCTTTCTAAATCTTTTTAGACTCTCTAAATATGAAAACACCATCGCATTTACCCTCCCTAGACTAGTAAAATCATACAGTGAAGGACCCATCTGGTACCTAACCCTTCCTTCTTCAGGTTCATTAAATATGTGAAGATGGGACTCATTGAAGATGAGTTATATCGAGCATCAGTTATCCTCCTCGATCTCGTTAAACAAGAAAGAGGTACTTGCCCATCATGGTGGCGGAAAAATTTGGGAAGTGGGTCAAGTTTTTGAAATATTATGGTAGTTGTTTGTCGTCCTTAAACATGGCACCTGTCTACATTATCTCGTACAGTTTGGTAATCTGTTTGTCTACGAGTCATTCAAATTCCATGTGTCATCATACTCTTTCGAATCATTCGAAGAGAATATTTGGTTGTCGTCACGCTCTATGCATATTCATACTCTTTAAACTCCTTCGAAGAGAACCTTTTTTTGTCGTCACACTATGGTGATCATCACATTATGTTTGGATCCTTTCCTCGTTGAGTCAAATGTTGCCAAGTCAATTGTCGTGCCACGCAATGTTCAAGGGAAGTATCAACCTTAAAACCACTTTGCAGTATTCATACCTGTGTCAGTCTATCCCCATTTGATCAATAACTATTTATCACTATCCTACATTTGTTTCATGTCGTTGATGGGGGATATATCATGTCCCTCCTTCGACGATTCCATTCCTGTCGACTTGAGCTCATTATCCAAGAATCAGACTTAGAAACCAATTAGTACCTTGGAGCCCGCATGCCTCAATGGTAGGTTTCTTCATTTTTGACAGTGGGTTTATATCATTTACCTCTAATCGAAATATTCCACTGAGTGTTTGACTTCATCCCATTGATTCACACCCATTGGATTGTACTAGGGTACCTTGGGAGTCATTAACATCACTGATGTTCCATTTCACTTGTTAATGATATACATTAACGATCGGTAATCACATGGTTTCTACCATGTTCGACATCAATACATCTATTCACATGGCTAGAATCATATAATTTTAGGGATCTAGATGAAGACCCTAGGTTGGGCACGCATTTTGTTATGTTCTTTGCCTAGGTTGCATTGGAGATCATTTGACACTATTGTATATAGTGTCACATAGACCCACTTTGTATTGGTTTGTGGCTATCTTGTTTTGTCATATAGTAGCTCCACAATGTATTATTTCGTGGCTATGACTTGATTGAGTCATGGAGATATGGATCCATATTGTATGTTTGGTGGCCATATCTTTAGATATTACTTTCATGGATCCGCAGTGTATTGGTTGGCGACCATGCTTTGAGTCAGCTTGTATCAAGCATGGGTATGCCTACCGCAGGATGCTTTATATATATATATATATATATTTTGATGTGTGTTTGTAGCTTCCATCCATATCTCTTATTCCAACACCCCTCGCATATTTAAAATGTTTCGGCTATCAGTGTTTCTTCTGATCTCACATTTTAGGGGGCAATCTGTTATATGTAAAATTTTCACACTGCCTAGTGTCATACTAAGTGTCGCACTCGTGTCATTATTTTATTAAGTGTCACACTTATGTACAATTGTTTTGATGAGTGTCATAATTCCAAAACAAAACTTTCTTAAGTGTTGCATTTATGTTTCATCACTCTGACACCATGGAAGAACACTTTGTCATCATCCCTAGCCATTAGAGAGAAGAAAAACCCATTTTGAAGGCGAATAACATCACTTTTTCCCTCAATTTTTGGCCTAGTTGGAAGAGGGTAGCCCCCTTACGATGTCTTAGGGAGAATCCTCCCTCCCTTATTAGTTATAAGGGAGTGTCGTGGATTCCCTTTCTTCCACTCTGGGGGAGCGTCCTTCCTGTTAGGACAATTTTAACCAATTCCTCCTTTTCTGTGGGAACAGTTCCGAGGATCTTTGGGTTCTTATGGTTTAAGATGACTTATGACTTCAAGTTCCTCCATTTTTTTCAATCAATCCTAACCTAAGGAGGAATATCCTTAAACATTCCCTTGATTTCTTATTTTGGTTAATCCTCCCAAGATCCTATATAAACTAGGGCTCTCAAGGTTGAAGAAAATTCATGAAAGATACCAAACTTCAGGGGTATTATGGAAATGAACATAAGGGGATGGAAAGGATAAGTGTGGAAGAAGACTTGCAACACATCATGGTTGTAATTTGTTCATGTTTCTTATATCAATAAATTTAGCCTATTTCCATACATTTATCTTATTCATTCTTTATTTCACGTGTCTACTTGTATTATCTGACATTAGGTAGTAGTGGTAGAGAGTTTGTCTATCCTTTTTGTAGGTTCATCTTTACGTTCGAGGTGCGGATCCGGAGTTGAAGCTTTGGAACAACAAGGAAAAACTATGGGAAAAGGTACCATTCCTCTCTCTCTCTCTCTCTCTCTCTCTC
>ML777660.1:586362-602224 GCA_009831015.1 Picea engelmannii | reverse complement strand
CTCCCATGTCTCTATTCACTTTAACCAGGTCTCTTATGTCCAAAGTACCCCATGAGAGAGCAACTTACTAAATGATTTTTTTTCTTTTCTTCACCTTTCCCTCCTTTCCATGGAAAATTTCTAATTAGATTTTCGATCTCCTTTAGAACCCCTCCAGGAGCTAAGAGGATGGAGTAGAGGAACACTGGAATAGTTGAGATCCCTCACTTAATTAAGATGAGTATTCCATGAGGATTTAGTTGTCTAGTCCCCCATGCTAGAAGTTTCTTTTTGATCTACAGTAACGACATTCTCTAGTCCTCTAGTCTATGAGTTTGAAGTGCAATTGGGATTCCAAGGTACTAGAACGAGTGCCAATTTGGATCCCATGAGAATTCTAAAAAATGAGTTATTTTCCTTAAGAATGTGCGCTCGATGTGTTCCAACCATATAGTTTTCACTTTTTATTGTTTACTAAATCACCAAAGGATAGTTTTCACTTTTTATTGTTTACTAAATCACCAAAGGATTATAGAGAGGAGAGAATTGATTTGAATCTATTTTATAAAATGAGAGAAGGACCATCCAAAAGGAGAATATTTTCCACAAATTAAATTGAGTGTAATTAATATGATTTTCTCCTCTACCAATATTCATTGTAGGGAGATGCTTCGATCTTCAATATTTTGCCAATGTTCTCGATAAAACCTCCACCACTATGATGTACAAGGGGGAGAACGAGAAACCTTGTTGGGTCCCTCTAGAGGCTTTAGAGAAGGGGAATGGGAATCCATTTACCAAGAATTCAAAGAATACAATTTTTCTTGGAGGACTGATATCTCGCTGGAAGAAGTGCAAGAAGTGCAACCTGCCTTATTCATATCTCGCTGGAAGAAGTGCAAGTGCCATAAGCACTTAGACGCCCATCTATCTGTAAGTGCCATAAGCCTTATTCATATTCTAAGTAGAGAGTGCAAGTGCCATAAGCACTCATGCTCGCGTTCACCTTATTCCCCTCTAGATCCCCGATTGGGATACACTGGCGGGATCCAGCACGGTTCCTTGGTATTCAAATTAAACTTTATGTTTTTTGTGACTCCTACGTACGTCAAGGTGTCACAATTAATTCTTCTATATCAAACTAGATCTCATCCGTGGAAAAGTGACTATGATTATAATTGGGCATTGATCTCAACAAAGGGTTTGCATTCAATTCTATGAAGATATTATTGTGAAACATAAACGTGCCTATCAAGAAATGTGTCACATGGAACCTTCTTGGGCTTATGTGATATGTGGCACCTTTTCCATTCCAACATCAGAAGTTGTGGAAGTATAACTACTTGGAACATTATAACCATCTCTATGAGGTCTTTTTGGCTCCTCTTTACAAGCTCATCTTTAATAAACCATGCTCAAGAATCTCCGAAGGAGCCTTCGTTGTGATGGATCCAATAGGAGACTAGTACCTAGAGAAAGATGGAAATTACATTTGTATCTATGGGAGTACCTTGGCCCAATACATTTTTCTAAAGAACCTTCCAAACAAGGTATTTATGATAACTTACTAAGGTATTTCTCATGGAGATAACTTACTAGAAAGTTAAATTTCAAGCCAACTCCAAATTAAAGGAGCACAAGAGAGACATGTTCCTAATCTATGCCTTCACCATTGGGGATTTTACTTGAGTCGATTTTTTTGTAGACTTGGAAGAAGATGAGGAGATGGAATTCTTTAAATTACAACTCGGTGCCTTCAAATTCTACGACCCAATGAATACTATTTTCAACTATTTCAAGCAACGAGGTTTAACCTAGCCATACTACCACCAAGTTTTCCCATAATAGGAATCTAGCAGGCAAGCTCCTAATTTTCATTTTGTCCAAACATAGAAACACGAAGCCACAAATCGAGATAAATCTAATCTAAATTTGCTAAGATCAATTCCTAAAGTGATGGGGACGATTGAACAAGGACAATTATCCACTAAGGCCACAAAAGTATTGGAACATTAGACACACACTGAATTGAAAGACAAGGGAAATGACAATGCATCAAAATCGAAAGAAATTACCACTATTATAATGGAGACATGAGTCCTCCAAATGGAAGATCATAAAACTATGGAGGGAATGAAACCAAGTGATTGGTAAAAAAGGCACAATCACTTGGATATGGTTGTTGAGAGAGAAGGTCCATCATAAGAAAATTTGTTCTTAGCAAGCAGAGAAACTAGTGACACGCTAGTAGCATCCTGGTTGGAATATTTTACTTAGAAGTTGTCCACCATCATCGATGACGGATATCCTTTGATGGCCTTGGAGACCTTTGCATTTGACATGAAAGTATGGTGATTATGAAACAAACCCACAAATGGAGGAGGATCAAAGATGAGCATGTTGTTGTTGCAACTATTGAGTCAATGGAAGTTGACACTAGATGAAGTAATCCTATAGTGATAGCTACTGTAGGGATAGCCAACACAGGGATTGCAATAGCACAAGCCTTTGGGGAAACATTTTTCAAACTAATGGAGGAGGTTAAGCAACACAAAGAGAATATATCTAATCTTGAAAACTAGATTGCATATTATAAGGCTTCAAAGAAAAACATAAGTCAGTTTGTCATGTTTTGTAACACCCTTGTTTCCCCCAGCGTGTAATTAATCATTAATTATCATTACCATGCTATGACATGTGAACAATGTAAATGTATTATTGTTTCGATTTCCAATAACTGACTGTGGGGGTGAAGCCTTGAATTACTGGCCATGATATCACTAGAGGAAAGAGTGAGGAAACTGTAGAGAGGGTTCATTATGTCAAAATGACCCAAACTCTCCTTGTTGAAATAATAAGCCTCATCTCGATACCAAGAAAAAATCAGTTCATGAAAGAAGGAATGGTGGTTGAACAATCAACTACCCCCATGAATGGAAGCATGTAGAGTCTCGCTGAGGAGATAGAAAATTGTCAGCCCGAAGTACCACAGAGTGTAGTTTTCCTGCAGGCCCATACTGACCCGAGTTCCTTCTGATAGAAGGAACAAGACAGGTCCATAACCTCCCTAGGGGAAAAAGGAGAGGGCGTGAAACATGGATATGCTAAGAGGAAGAGAGGAAAGAATAAGTTTCTCTGGTTAATCGAGAGAACCTAGAAAACCCGACTTGAGAAAAAGGTCGCGAGCTTGATGCTGAGGGAGCATATGATAAACCTCGCAGAAGTTGTGATAGAGAAATGATCTTTGAGAAACTACAAAATTTCCCTAGTGATATCATGGATTGGCATGGGGGTGGCTAGAGCACTAAGAATGAATGCCTCTGAGCCTATGGTTGGGTGAAAAGGGGAACACCCACAGCCAGTTGGTCGGTGATCGACTGTAATAGATAAGTATTTCATATACCCTGTGTATTAAAATTGAAATGCATGATTTGAATGTCTGTAATTGTGATAAATTGTACCTCGCGTGAAATTGATGGTAATAGTGCTTATTGTTCTTCTGTAAATTGTTTCATTTGAATGGTTGTAAGATGACAAGTTTGGCCTCTGGGTTGGTTGGAAAATCCTCAAGGTATTTTCCCCAGGGATCGACTTCACAGTTCTAGAGTCGAGGAAAACTCTACAGGACTGTTACAGTCCCATTGATCCGTCGAAAATACCTTTCCCTATTTTAGAACTTAAGTTTTGTGAATGGAAGGCGCTTCCTTCAAACCAGTCATCCAAGAGATCATGGGCTCATTCCCACGGCCTTAAATTTTTTTTGGCCAAGACTCGTGAGTGTAGCCTCTGGAGCTTGACAAATTTCCTTAGGACCGGGCCCATGGAACCCTGCGCTACACCCAAAAAGGAGCTACGTTATTTGGGACTCTAGGGGTCCGAAGCTTCGGGGTGAATGAACATTGTAATGTCTAAGTGCATCGAAGGAAACCTATCGAACTGGTAACTTGACAATTGACTGAAATTGGTGGTCATTTACCCATTATAGTAAGATCCCTTCCCTTATTAAACCTCGATCCACTTCTTGGACACGAAGTAACGCGATCCATAGATCTGAGGGTATTCAGAATCTCCCCTGACCATTGGATCTACATAGTGGTTAGTCCGACGTTGACCACTTCGAGAGAACAGAGGTGTTACAACACCAAAACCCCCTAATGACGGAGTCGTGAAGTAATGTGGGCCATCGATCTAAGGATCCTTCGAGACCCCTCTCGACCATTTGATTGTGGGGACGTGCATATCACGTCAAGAGAACGTGGGGGTCCACGTGTCGAGAAACGGTGGTGCCATGTGTGGCGGTCTTGTTGCATAGTAAAGAGATGTCGGTGAACTAAGGCATGTGCCACACATCTTGCCAACGTGTTTCAGGTTGACAAGTGTCCTTCTATGAGTGGCCTAACATTGAGACCTAGGGACCTTTGAGCTAGAGTAGTGAGCCATTAATCTGGGGAGTCCATTGAGAACCTCTCCCATCCATCTAATCAACTAGTGGAGGGATTAGTGTATAGAATTTCGACGAAGTTCTACTCCGGAAGAAAGGGAGTGCTAAATGGGTGGAACCCCTGAAAGCCAAACTCACGAAGTGACGAGAACCGCAGATCCAAGGATGCTTCAGGATCTTCCCTGACCATTGGATATACATTATGGTCAATCCGACATTGACCACTCTGAGAGAGAAAGAGTGTTAAACGAGTGAAACCCCCGAACACCAAAGTCGCAAGGTGATGAGGACTGTCGATCAGAGGATGCGTTGGGATCCCTCCTGACCATTGGATCTAGACCATGGTCATCTCGACACTGACCACTCTGGGAGAAAAGAGGAAATGACACATCCAAACCCCTGAATTCTAAACTCGCGAAGCAATGGAAGCTGTAGATCTGGGGATCTACGTGGACCGGTCTCGACTGTGGGATAAAATGTATTGGAAGGTTGCTGGCAGGAGTTCGAACTTCGGAGCTCTGGGCGATTTTATAGGTAGGAGAGGTTGGAGGCTCTCGGAGGCTGTCAGTCTATAGTGATGTGGCACGCTGATGTCACCTAGAGTGACGTGGACCCATGTTTGGCATGCCACATGTCACCTTTATTTGTTCCCTTTATAGACCTTATATGTCAATTGGAATGTGACACATGTCACCCATTGATGGGGCCACGTGTCGTCTCTACCCTATGCCGCGTGGAAACACCCTGGTACATGCTCACTTGACCTAATAGTTGGTGGAATACCCCGAGGCACTAGGAGTTCAGAACTTCAGGAAACTTGGGAAGATGGGACGCTGGGGTTAGCCAGCCAAAGGCTCGGATCTACCTACCCATGCCTCTACGTTTAACACGCCACCACGTGTAAGTGGGGACCCTTCGGGAGTCCAAATTTCGGAGCTCCGGATGGTTTGGGTGTGGTGTAATGGATGAGTCGAAAGGGCCAAAGGCCGGAGCCACATGGCAGGACTTCGGGACTTTGGGACTCCGTGAATGTTTCAGACATGGATAGGAAGGATGAAGGGCTGAAGGCCCTGTGATCGCGAAGGCGAGAGAAAAATCCCTTGTAACCGCCTCTCTAGTGGTCATGTCATCGCTAAAGGATGACAACCATGGTCAAGTTTGTGCCAGGTGGAATGGTACGGATGGGGTGAACCCACGTGGGTGCCACATGGCCTTTGACCAATGATGCCTAAAGAGCTTCAGAAAGGCATAACTTCCAATCCAGAGCTCAAAGTTGAGTATGGTAACACTCGTTGGAAATATCTTGACACGCAGAAGGTGAAGGAGAACTCAGGAAGAGGATTCGAGATGATGAAGGAAAGCGAAATTTGGATTCCCCATCCCTTAAAAAGGTACTTAAGGGGTTGTGTGTGTTACAAAGTGGTATCAGAGCGGACAACAATACTTGGCCTGCTTGGGCTCACGAAAGAGTCAAGTGATTATATATTTTTTTCTTTCTTAGAAAACTTTATGGGAGAGGGCACCTTGCCCTACTCTACCTAGCAATACATGATTCAAACATAGGACTTGATGGGCCAGAGAACAATCATAAGACTAGTTTACCAAGGCTAAGATGAGCCCATTGAGAGTATTATTGTTGTATGAAAATTATCTGCATAAGTTCCTCGAGGAGAAGGATGCTGATTAAAATTCAGTTGGGATTTTACCCAACGAAATTGAATCATGCTAGACTGTGGCAGAAGAAGCCTATCATTTCTTTTGGAGAAATGATAGACAGTCCTACAAAAGTGGGATTATGCCGAGGAGCATTAATAATAAAACTTGGATGCAAATGACATATGTTTTAAGGAGTACTCGAGTCCAGAAGGAGAATGGACTGGATAGGTGGCAAGAATTGCCTAAAAAGTAGGCTTATGAAGCCTCTATTAATTATAAGTGTTGATTAAATGGAGGACTTGGAATTGGGAGAAAAATCCTCCATGTCTAGAGGCCTCATTGGAGTAGGTGAGATCAACCTACTTGACTTGTTATAACTAAAATACTTCCTTCTAGGATAATCCCTCTTTGAAAAATAAAAGGAGTCATGAGGAATAAGAATGAACCTCATGAAAGAAGTGAAATGACATGAGCAAGTTCAAAAAACTCATGGTTGTGCTAGGCAAGTGTGTACCCCTACTAACTAAGGGTAGGTCTATACATTAAAATGCAAGAGGAAAGTAATTGGAACCCGTATGCACTGCAGTCATGGGTATAATTCTTGGTGCACAAAGATATGTTGAAATGCATATTGCAACAATAGAGCATGCATATGACATGCATATATACTTATTATAGTCTGTCATTGAATGTAAAATATGATGATGTCATAGATCATATCGTTAGTGATGATATGACTATGGCAACATAAGAAAACGGTTGATGATGTTGAGTACATAGTGCCTTATGAGGATAACGTAGGAGGATTAATGAAATGTTGATCTTGGATGTGGTAGAGGAAGTGTTGGGACACTTATAGATGACCAATGGGTCAGGTTGACATCCAGAGGTGGAAGGTATCCATATAAGGTATGGCTTGGTATACTTAAAATCGTAGTGAGGGGGAATCTAGAAAAGGATTCCCTTGATCAAAAGGTCTGTTGATCAAGACCAGTCAGAAGCTTGATAATCCATCTTGTTGCCTTGGGCATTGTTGAAATTGCCCAGATGGTATTTTTGGGTTGTCGAATAACTTTATACTAGTTGAGGCAAAAATGCCTTCTTACTGGTTATTGTCGTGTAGAAAGGGGAACATAGTTATGACTATGTCTATTAAACTTCCATGTGGATATCATGTGAATGACTGCTAGATATCGGAAGAGAGAGCAACTCAGTGATGAGTATCTCTATGAGACTTATCATAAGAATGATTGGAAGATCCTTGGGATAAGGATCTGGAAGTCTGATATGTCCATGTGTATGCAAAATGACATGGAAAAGGTGCAAGCAATGAGCTTGCATGATGAATGTTTGGCTATGTTTGTACATGCTTGAGTGCATGGATCTAATTAATTGTGAAGTTTCTTGATATGAGTGAATGATATTAAATGTGCAAGTGATGCACATGTATTATGTAAGAGTATATGTATACTAAAGGCATGTTGTGACTTCCTTAATGAGTGAAATGTAAGGCAAGAATTGCACTTGCCAAGATTAAATGAATACCATGGATGCATGGTTGAATCCATTCTGAAGAGTTAGGAAAGTTCTGTTTTGAATAATAACTTGAGAGGAATGTGCTCCATTCCCTCAGGAAAGGTTAGTATAAATAGATGAAAGAGTAAATGAGCAAGAATGCTATGTTGTCATGATAAGAGGAAAAATGATTATGCCTTTGAGGATTGCATGAGAATGATTGTGAACAAAAGGTTTGTTGTTGTATCATGTTGATTTACCAAGAAGGTTGAGGTGAAACTAACTAATACTGCTCAAGGAAAAGAGCATGGATATAACAATAAGAAGTAAATTGCAGAAGCAAAGAAAAGGAAAAGGCAAAATACTTTTCTCATCTTAAAAACTATGAATTTCTTAATAGAGTTGTAGTCCTTAAAATAAAAGCCGTGAAAACAAGTACAACTGGTAAAAGGAAAATAAACCAATGAGTACGTTTAAATGAATAGGCTTGGTTGAGGCGTGTTAAGTAAATACAACGAGGCCTTGGAATAACTCAGTTGGACTGAAATTCCCAGGATGTGTAGAAGGAGTTGGAAAAGGGAAGAGCCCGTAACTCCTTTCTTGCTATATATTATGTTTTCTCTGGGATGAGAAACTGGTGTGTTGATGAAAGTAAATGTTTTGACACTATAATGATGATGATTGTATGATTGTAGAAACAATTGAGAGTTGTTTGTGTTTCACTCATGAAAACATTAAGGATAATGTGAAGAAGTGCATAAAGATATGCTAGGACATATCTAAAAATGTTTTTATTGATTTGAATGCTATGATGCATGCATTTTTATTTTACATGATGACTAATGTATTTGTGATATATGTCATGTGTAGAAAAGAAATTGAAACTGTTGGGAAAGACAGTTACCAATGATGGGAAACCTCAAGTAGAGGATGAATACGAGAAGGTTGTTGTTGAAATTTGTTGAAGGGACTTTAAAAGTCCCCATAAAGCACCACTAATGAGGCAATATCAGAGAGGGTGTTGAAAGCCAGAACATGTATAAAAGTGTTCATGCCTATAAGGCATAAGGTATGAAAGGATTGGGTAAGAATACCTTCTAAAGTATTTTATTATTTGAGTGCTATATAATTGAATTTGAGTGGTTGTTGGATGCCATTGATACCCAAGTAGGGTATGATTTAGGAAAAGAACCCGAATAATAGAGAGAGGAAATCTATGCCAGTCAAAGATGAGTTATAATCCTTCTAGGAAAATGCATGACTAAGGAGTACCATGGGTACAATGACCAATCTAGGGAGATTGGGAATAGAGGTGCTCATAGTTAGCACACTGCATGGAATGTGTTGAGGAATTGCATAAGAGGGTAGACATTGGATTTCCCATTAAGGGAGGAGGACCTTCCAAGACTATACTTGAATTGTAGAGGTGTTAGAGAAAAGAGAATTTTGGGTGGCCATGAGTGTTGGCACCCTTGTTACTAATGAAGGAATAATTCTTGGGTGTATTCAAGAGAAACTTTTAGTTTCATATGTGGTGATTTGGGATTGTGATCGGCCTGGAGCGGGAAGCATAGTCCTGTTGTAAGAGTGAATGAGAATGATTAAACCTATGGTGAAGAGGTTGGTTGATATCCAACACCCCATGATAAAATGCTTATCATA
Source organism: Picea engelmannii (assembly GCA_009831015.1). Taxonomy (NCBI): domain Eukaryota; kingdom Viridiplantae; phylum Streptophyta; class Pinopsida; order Pinales; family Pinaceae; genus Picea; species Picea engelmannii. The sequence goes on along the minus strand of ML777660.1, from coordinate 592,971 downwards.
ACTGTGGAAAACTTGAACCCAATATAAAGGGTACATTGGGTATGAATGTGTCCATGAATATTGACATATTGATTAAAGTCATTTGATATTTGAATTGCATTTAGAAAAATTTGGTATGCTGGAAGGATGCATACGTAAATAATGATATTTCCTTTTGTTCTGTACCCTTGAATAAATGAAATGACTTAGACTGTTAGTATGCATAGTTTTGAAAATATAATGTGCATGAAAACTAACAATTTGTTTGGTTGAGGAATGTTGAAATTGAAGGAAGAAAAGGGTCTTGGATATGGCAGTGTTGTAATCCCATAAGGAAGACCAATTGCTTGTTGAGATAAACTGCTATGGGAAGGAAGGTCCCATACTTGTGAATTTAGTTCCTGTGCGGAACAGATTTGAAAATAAATGTGGAATTTGGAAATCTGTGGGTGACAGATTTACAAGAAGATTTTGAATTTGAAATTGATGATAATATCTCATAATTTTTGTATACCTGTGATACAGGTGAGACGAAAGAGATCTTTCTAGGGAGGACAGGTGAAGGTTGTCAAGTTGGAAAGCATGAAAAATGCTACTGTTGAGACATGAGAACCCTGTGGCAAGCCATGATCGCCCTAGAATATTATGTGTTGTGGAAACACAAGCCGAAGGGACTCCTTGATAGAGAAATTTTGAGGGACGCCTTGACTGTAATGCTCAATGAAGTCTTTAGAACTCTTCCTGTGTGAGAAATCCTTGGCAAGGCAAGATGGATCTCTTGAGGGACTATGTAGCAGAGAAGGGGATGCCTGAGCCTGGGCCTGGAGGGTGAGTGACTGCAAGGAAGAGGAGACTATGATGATTCTTATAAACTATTGATTGGGATCATGCACAGAATGGGTATGTCAAGGAAAAACAATGAACTAAGATAACAAGACATACATATGGATACAAATGCATGAACTACAAAGATAACCGTTGTGCTAGATTATGAAATTTTCCTCGTGAATTTTGCACAACAATAAATTGTTTTTGTATGAAATTCTAATTAATATGCTTGTTGTCCAATATCATTGAAGACAGGTGATGAATGCCAAGAGTTTGGAAAGGACCTAACCAAGAAAGAGGATCAATATTTCTGAAGTAGCTGAGTGAAAAAGGAATGACAGGTGTTACTGAGAAAGAACACCGAGGACGGTGTTCCTTTTAAGGGGGAGGGGATTGTAACACCCCTGTTTCCCCCAACTTGTAATTAATCATTAATTATGATTACCATGCTATGGCATGTGAATAATGTAAATGTATTATTTTTTATATTTCCAATAACTGATTATGGGGGTGAAGCCTTGAAGTATTGGCCATGATATCACTAGAGGAAAGAGTGAGGAAACTGTAGAGAGGGTTCATTATGTCAAAATGACCCAAATTCTCCTTACTGAAATAATAAGCCTCATCCTGATCCCAAGGAAAAATCAGTTAATGAAAGAAGGACTAGTGGTTAAACGATCAACTACCTCCATGAATGGAAGCATGGAGAGTCTAGCTGAGGAGACAAAAAACTGTCAGCCCGAAGTACCACCGAGTGCAGTTTTTCTACAGGCCCAAATTGACCCAAGTTCTTTCTGACAGAAGGAACGGGATAGGTCCAGAACCTCCCTGGGGGAAAGAGGAGAGGGTGTGCGACCTGGATATGCTAAGAAAAATAAAGGAAATAATAAGTTGCTCTGGTTACTGGAGAGAACCCATAAAACCTATCCTGAGAAAAATGTTGCGAGCTTGATGCTGAGGGAGCATCTGATAAACCTAACAGAAGCTGTGATAGAGAAAGAATCTCTAAGAAACTACAAAAGTTCCCTAATGATATCATGAATTGGCACAGGGGTGGCCAGAGAGCTATTAATGAATTCCTCTGAGCCTACAGTTGGGTGGAAAGGAGAACACCCACAGTCAGTTGGTCGGTGATCGACTGTAGTAGATAAGTATTTCATATACCCTGTGTATTAGAATTGAAATGCATGATTTGAATGTTTGTAATTGTGATAAATTGTGCCTCACTTGAAATTGATGGTAATAGTGCTTATTGTTCTTCTGTAAACTGTTGCATTTGAATGGTTGTAAGATGAAAAGTTTGGCCTCTGGGCTGGTTGGAAAATCCTCAAGGTATTTGTCCCAAGGATTGACTTCACAGTTCTAGAGTTGGGGTAGAATCTACGAGACTGCTACAGTCCCGTTGATCCCTTGAAAATACCTTTCCCTGTTTTAGAACTTAAGTTTTGTGAATGGAAGGTGCTTCCTTCAAACCAGTCGTCCAAGAGGCCGCAGGCTCATGCCCACGACCTTAACCAAATTTTGGCCAAGAGTCATTAGTGTAGCCTCTGGAGCTTGAAACATTTCCTTAGAACCGGGCCCATGGAACCCTTCTCTACACCAAAAAATAAGCTAAGTTATTCAGGACTTTGGGGGTCCAAAGCTTCGGGGTGAATGAAAATTGCATTTTCCAAGTGCACCGAAGGTGACCTGTCGGATAGGTAACTTGACGGTTGACCGATAGTTGGCGGTCATTTACCTGTTATCGTAGGATCCCTCCCTTTGTTAAACCCTGATCCACTTTTCAGATGTGAAGTAACGCGAGCCGTAGATCTGAGGGTATTCGGGATCTCCCCTGACCATTGGATCTATGCCATGGTCAGTCCAACATCAACCACTTCGGGAGAACAAAGGTGTTATAACACCAAAAATCTTGAATGCCAGAGTCGCGAAGTAATGTCGGCCATCGATCTAAGGATCCTTTAGGACCCCTCTCAATCGTTTGATTGTGGGAATGTGCGTATCACATCCAGAGCACATGAAGTTTCATGTGTCAAGCAACGATGATCCCATTTGTGGAGGTATTGTGGCATAGTAAAGAGATGCCAGTGAATTGAGGCATGTGCCATGCATCTTGCCAGCGTGTTTCAGGTTTCCAGGTGTTCCTCTAGGAGTGGCCTAACATTGAGACCTAGGGACCTTTGAGCTAGAGTCTTGAGCCGTTGATCTGGGGAGTGCATTGAGAACCTCTCCCATCCATCTGATCAACTAGTGGAAGGATTATCGTATAGCACTTCGACAAATTTCTACTCTGCAAGAAAGGGAGTGCTAAATGAGTGGAACCTCCAAATGCCTAACTTGCAAAGTGACGAGAACTGTAGATCCAAGGATGATTTAGGATCTTCCTTGACCATTGGATCTACATCATGGTTAATCCAACATTGATCACTTTGGGAGAGAAAGACTGTTAAATGGGAGAAAACCCCAAACGCCGAAGTCGCGAAGCGATGAGGACCATCGATCCGAGGATGCATCAGGATCCCTCCTGACTGCTGGATCTAGACCTTGCTCAACCCGAAGCTGACCAATCCGGGAGAAAAAAGGAAATGTCATAGCCAAACCCCTGAACTCCGAAGTCGCGAAGCAATGGAGGTCGTAGATCTGGGGATCTACATGGACCGGTCTCGATCGTGGGATAACATGTATTGGGAGGTTGCTGGCAGGATTTCAGACTTCAGAGCTCCTGGTGATTTCACAGGTAGGAGAAACTGGAGGCTCTTGAAGGCTGTCAGTCCAAAGTGACGTTGAACGCTGACATCACCTAGGGTGATGTGGACCCATTTTTGGCATGCCACATGTCACCTTGATTCGTGCCTTTTACAGACCTTATATGCCAATTGGAATGTGACTTGTGTCACCCATTGATGGGGCCATGTGTCATCTCTGCCCTATATCGCATGGTAACACCTTGGTACATGCTCGCTTGGCCTAATAGCTGGTGGAATACCCCGGGGCACTAGGATTTCGAGACTTCGGGAAACTTGGGAAGCTAGGAAGTTGGGGTAGGCGGTCGAAGGCCCAGACCTACCTATCCTTGCCTCTATGTTTAATGCGCCACCACATGTAAGTGTGGAACCTTTAGGAGTCTGGGTTTTAGAGCTCTGGATGGTTTGGGTGTGGTGTAATGGATGAGTCAAAAGGGCCAAAAGCTGGAGCCACGTGGCAGGACTCCAGGAATGTTTTAGACATGGATAGAAAGGATGAAGGGCCGAAGGCTCGGTGATCGCGAAGGCACGGTGAACATCCTCTGTAACTGCCTCTCCAGCATCCATGTCATCGTTAAGGGATGAAAACCATGGTCAATTCTGTGCCAGGTGGAATGGTATGAATGTGGTGAATCCACGTGGGTGCCACATGGCCTTTGACCAATGATGTCTGAAGAGCTTCGAAAGGGCATAACTTCCAATCCAGAGCTCATATTTGAGTATGGTAACATTCGTTGGAAACATCTTGACGCACAAAAGGTGAAGGAGGTATCAGTAAGAGGATTCGAGATGATGAAGAAAAGTGAAATTTTGATGCCCCATCCCTTAAAAAGGTACTTAAGGGGTTGGGTGTGTTACATGTTTTCTCATCTGTAAGAACTAATTATTCCCCTCATCAAATATTTTTTATGAGCTCATTCTTTCTTGCAAAGAGTTTGTCATTGATCCGTCGGATCTTTTAATGACTATGGTTGAGTTTTAATTTTGCATGTGTTAATTAACCATTTGAGAAACTTAGTGAAAGAATGAGGAAATAAGAGGAATTATGACAGCCATATACAGATATACAGATCTGAAATGAAATAATAGACAGCAAACCATAACACGAGAATTGATAACAGAGTTCGGCACAACTTTGCCTACGTCTCCGGGCCTTTGTATCTGTGGGGGAGGCTTCTTTATTTCTGTTCAAAAGATCAAAAGTACATCACAATAGTGCCAATTGGCTACAAGACTGATCTGGTCTTGTTCTTCCAGATATCTAGAACCCTGCAAAGAAAACGACACGCAAAACGGACATCTAGATCTCCCATAAATAGCCCGACAACGTCTGCTCCTCAATAGCTTCCCTGCATAAAAATGGCTTTGGCTTGTCTTCCCTTCAACATAACTCTTCTCTGACTGTCCTCCATGACCTCAAACAAGCCTGGTTTATATAGATCTGAAGTTGCTTATCCATCCCCAACTTCCTCCAAAAATGCCCAATATCTCCCAAAAATGAAGAAAATCAATTAATATCAGGCTCAAAATCATTTAAAAATCCAAAACATAACAAAAAAACCACTTTGTTTAGAAATATGGGCGCAACCCCCACTAGGCGTGCGCTCCTGGTCATATCGTGCCTCCATGTGGCCAGGCTCCTCCACTCCTGGCGCACTAGCACAATGGTCCGGGCTGGCTCCTGGTTCGGTGGCACATAGGCATAAGGCCACGGGCTAACAACCGTGCCCAAATCTGGTGAATGGCTGCTGGTCGCATGCGTCAAAAGTGGAAGTGGTTATATGGTGGCGCGGCTCCAAGGGCTGGCCCCTTATCAATACTCTGCACATTTGGCTGCCCGCGCCCTCGGGTGTATGGCCACGGTTGAAACCATGGGCTGGGGCTAAGCCCCAACCCTTTCCGTGCCCAACTATCCATTGCAACAAAATTAAATAAATTTATTGCCACTTATATAATAAGCAATACCCGTGGGGCGGGTGGTTATCCCGGTCCTGCTAGTCCTTTGCCCGGAGAATAGGTCGGGGGTTCGACCTCGATGGAACCATATAACTTTTACATAAACCAACCAACCAACCATAGGGTGCCACGTGGAAACCCATGACTGGGCCACGTGGCACCTCAACACCCAATCACAAAGTGCCAAGTGTCAATTGCCGAGTGGTCCACGTCACCTGCCACGTATCACCGTAATGCCCTATCAGCCTGCCGTGTGTCTGCCACGTCATCCTGCCACCATACTTGCCCAATTAGCTGCTGACGTCATCCCGTGCCACGTGTCACCCTTACAGTGGTGACACGTGTCACCCAGAGATTGGTCCAACTTTCGGACCGTATGACACATCAACTTGCCACATGTCATCTCCAGGGGTTTCCACGTCACCTGTACGGATGTACAACCTGTACAGTCAGCATGCCACGTGGCACTGTATGGACTGTACAGTCATCCCCTTTTTTTGCCTGTTTGGGTTTTCGGACAGAACGGGATATCTTTCGCATACGGAGCCCGTTTGATGAAGTAAATATATGGCCGGAATCAGGAAGACGAGACAGACGCAATGGCGATGGTTCCATCGGATTTCGAGCACTTTCATTTTTGAGCATTTTTTAAGCCCTGTCAGGCTTCTGGATCCGATTCTGGATCACACCTCCCCACAAAAAGACCTTTTGGTCCCCAAAAGGTTACTGACCAGTCAACAAGCTCGGGATAGGCCACCCGGCTTGTCCTCTGTCTCTGAACTCTGTCTTGTGCACCTGTCTCATCAAGATCAACTGTAACACAATCATGACAACTAATAATATATTGTTAGCCATTTGAACCTTGTTACATCTTACTGAAGCCACTATCATCCATGTAGAAAACATTACTAATGACAGTATCAAGAAGACGACTACAAATGAGCTGATATACTTGAAACATTTGCACGACATGAGCTTATCTTGAAGCAACTTATGATTGATTTTCCATTCAACAATCATTTCTTGTTCTTGCTTAAGATCAATTACTTCATTTGAAACAATTATTGGTTTGTTGCTTGCTTGCACTGCCTTCTTTAATTGT
>ML777660.1:527467-579820 GCA_009831015.1 Picea engelmannii | reverse complement strand
AGAAGAAGGGGGAATGGTACCATTTCCCATAGTTTTTCCTTGTTGTTCCAAAGCTTCAACTCTGGATCCGCACCTTGAACGTAAAGATGAACTTACAAAAAGGATAGACAAAATCTCTACCACTACTACCTAATGTCAGATAAAAGAAGTAGACACATGAAATAAATAATGAATAAGATAGATGTATGAAAATAGGCTAAGTTTATTGATATAAGAAACATGAACAACTTACAACCATGATGTGTTTCAAGTCTTCCTCCACACTTATCCTTTCCATCCCCTTATGTGCATTTCCATAATACCCCTGAAGTCTGAGATCAAAAGTTTGGTATCTTTCATGAATTTTCTTCAACCTTGAGAGCCCTAGTTTATATAGGATCTTGGGAGGATTAACCAAAATAAGAAATCAAGGGAATGTTTAAGGATATTCCTCCTTAGGTTAGTATTGATTGCCCAAAATGGAGGAACTCGAAGTCATGAGTCATCTCAAACCATAAAAACCCAAAGATCCTCGGAACTGTTCCCACAGAAAAGGAGGAATTAGTTAAAATTGTCATAACAGGAAGGATGCTCCCCCAGAGTGGAAGAAAGGGCATCCACGACACTCCCTTATAACTAATAAGGGAGGGAGGATTCTCCCTAAGACATGGTAAGGGGCCTACCCTCTTCCAACTAGGCCAAAAATTGAGGGAAAAAGTGATGTTATCTGCCTTCAAAATGGGTTTTTCTTCTCTCTAATGGCTAGGGATGATGACAAAGTGTTGTTCCACAGTGTTAGAGTGATGAAACATAAATGTGACACTTAAGAAAGTGTTGTTTTGGAATTACGACACTCATCAAAACAATTGTACATAAGTGTGACACTTAATGAAATAGTGACACGAGTGCGACACTTAGTATGACACTAGGCAGTGTGAAAATTTTACGTATAATAGATTGCCCCCTAAAATGTGAGATCAGAAGAAACACTGATAGCTGAAACATTTTAAATATGCGAGGGGTGTTGGAATAAGAGATATGGATGGAAGCTACAAACAAACATCAATATATATATATATATATATATATATATATATATATATATATATATATATATATATATATAAAGAATCCTATGGTAGGCATACCCATGCTCAATACAAGCTAACTCAAAGCATGGTCGTCGACCAATACACTGCGGATCCATGAAAGTACTATCTAAAGATATGGCCACCAAACATACAATATGGATCCATATCTCCATGACTCAATCCAGTCGTAGCCACAAAATAATACATTGTGGAGATACTATATGACAAAACAACATAGCCACAACCTAATACAAAGTGGGTCTATGTGACACTATATACAATAGTGTCAAATGATCTCCAATGCAACCTAGGCAAAGAAGATAAGAAAATGCATGCCCAACCTAGGGTCTTCATCCAGATCCCTAAAATTGTATGATTCTAGCCATGTGAATAGATGTATTGATTTCGAACATGGTAGAAACCATGTGATTACCGATCATTAATGTATATCATTAACAAGTGAAATGGAAATCATCAGTGATGTCAATGACTCCCAAGGTACCCTAGTACAATCCAATGGGTGTGAATCAATGGGTTGAAGTCAAACACTCAATGGAATATTTCGATCAGAGGTAAATGATATAAACCCACTGTCAAAAATGAGGAAACCTACCATTGAGGCATGCAGGCTCCAAGGTACTAATTGGTTTCTAAGTTTGATTCTTGGATAATGATCTCAAGTCAACAGGAATGGAATCGTCGAAGGAGGGACATGATATATCCCCCATCAATGACATGCAACAAATGTAGGATAGTGATAAATAGTTATTGATCAAGTGGGGACAGACTGACATAGGTATGAATACTGCAAAGTGGTTTTAAGGTTGATACTTCCCTTGAACATTACGTGGCATGACAATTGACTTGGCAACATTTGACTCAATGAGGAAAGGATCCAAACATAATGTGATGATCACCATAGTGTGATGACAACCAAAGGTTCTCTTCGAAGGAGTTTAAAGAGTATGAATATGCATAGAGCGTGACGACAACCAAAGATTCTCTTCGAATGATTCTAAAGAGTATGAAGACACATGGAATTTGAATGACTCGTAGACAAATGGATTACCAAACTGTACGAGATAATGTAGATAGGTGCCATGTTTAAGGATGACAAACAACTACCATAATGTTTCAAAAACTTGACCCACTTCCCAAATTTTTCCGCCACCATGATAGGCAAGTACCTCTTTCTTGTTTAACGAGCTCGAGGAGGATAAATGATGCTCGATATAACTCATCTTCGATGAGTCCCATCTTCACATATTTAATGAACCTGAAGAAGGAAGGGTTAGGTACCAGATGGGTCCTTCACTATATGATTTTATGAGTCCAGGGAGGATAAATGCGACGGTGTTTTCATATTTAGAGAGTCTAAAAGGATTTAGAAAGAAGACTCCAGATGAATTTTTTCGTAAGTTTAGTCTCCCAAGCCAATAAAAGTATAAAACAATACTTAGGAGAACTCTTCTGACCGAATAAGGCTAGAGTATTCCTTTTTCATAATTAGTCCGAGGAGGCCGAAAAAGAGATAAATTATCACTCAAGAGATGCTCTTTCAATAACCTTTTAATGAGTGTGAAAATATAAAAATTTCACTTGACAATATTTCATGCTTAGAGAGTCTGAAAAGATCTTAAAGGAGACCCCAAATAGTTCCTTTTTCGTATAGCTTTTACTAGTCCGAAAAGAGTGATAAAAGTATACTCGGTAACCTATTCTCATGTATTTATGAGAACGAGAAAGAACAAATACTAATCTTAGTAACCTATTCTCATGTATTTACGAGCACAAGAAAGAACAAAGACTAAGCTCGGTGTAAGTTTCATTTTTTCACGAGATTGAAACTAGAACATAAACTAGGCTCGAGGATAGTTTCATTTTTACACAAGCTTGAAACAAAGTAAAACTATGCTTGGGGAAGTTCCATTTTTTCACGAGCTTGAAACTAGAAAATAAACTATGCTCGAAGTTGGTCCCATTTTTTAATGAGCTTAAAACTAAAAACCAACTATGCTCGAAACTTCCCAACGTAATGTCCAAAGGTTTCAAGGGATACCCATGGGTGGTTGGTACTTTGCCCCCAACTTTGAGAGGCTAGCGGCTTAACTCCAGCATGATAACCAGAGGCAGGAGACATGCCCCCCAAGCTTCATTTCATTCACTGACTCTTCTCCTATTACCATTTTCTATACCGTAATATACTCATGGTTACTAATAGAAAATGTTCACCAGAGCAGGAGGAATAAAGAGGATCAATTGACCCAGGTGGATGAAATGAAGGTTCAAGTACGAGTCCTAATGAAATAATTGACTTAACGGGAGAGACGATTGTTTCATTTTTTAACGAGCTTGACATAGGAATAGAACTATGCTCATATTCTTCAGGTTCAATTTCTATACCTCTGTACCATTTTTTAACAAACTTGCCACAGAGAAGAAAAACCATGCTCATAACTCTTTGTTTCATTTTTTAACGAGCTTGACACAGAAAATAAAACTATTCTCACAACCTATTCTTGATCATGGCTTCCAAGAGGACAATTCTTTGGAAGGAATACATGTCAAGAGACCTACCTCGATCATGGATTCCAAGAGATCTTCGTTGGATGGAAGAATAACACTCTGGAAGGAATACATGTCGAGGGCTGCAATAGCGGTAAGGAGATCATGCTCTAATATCCCTATCGAAGATATCACCATGTCCACTACCATATCTAAGTCAAAATAAATCGAACATACAGTGAGAGGCTCGTTCTCATCCGAAGTTGAAAGCATGGAACACATTGCCACATAATTAACCTGTGGCAGGGGCAATACCAATTGCACATAAGGACCATTTAGGGAAGGTTGATGGCTAACAATCAAAGTAGGACCAACAAATCAAAGTTGATCAATAGTCACAATTTTTCCATTATGAGGGAAATATATCACTCGAAAGAGAGTGGACCCGATAGATTTCATGGCGTAGACATAATATCACCCAAGGAGAAAAGTAAAATCCAAGGGGTCGCAAACTACCATAAAATCAATATAGACGGTTTTCCCTCCTATAGTAACAAGCAACTGCGAAAGGATCCCTAAAGGTTCAATGATTCAGTTGTTAAAAGATAATAGATTCTGGGTGACCGACATAAGCTGAGGACAACCTAAAGCTTGCCAAGCAGTTGAGGATAAAATACTAACGAAAGCACCTTCGTCGAAAATAGTCTGAGGAATGTCCCTACCACAAACATGAACAATGATTTTGAAATATACGTAGGAAGGAAGACGAGGTCCATTTATCCCATGCCAATAAAAAAGAAAGACCTCACTACTTGGAGGGGATTCCACAGTAGAAGGAGAAATCCCCCCCTGTATGGAAGAATTAGTATTTACAAGAAAAACATGAGCGATATCAACTTCACTCTCTAACGGGAGAGTGGGATCGGATTGACCACTTGGTGAACGTAAATATCTAAGGGGAGAGTGGGATTGACTGATGATGGGATCAGATCGACTACTTTTTATGGGATCAATCGATGAGGAAACCAGATCGACCACTTTAGCAACCACTGGTATGTCCAGAGAGAGATTATGGTAAGACATTAGAAGTTGTGGCTGGGAAAAATTCATGTCTTCCAACAATTTTGAGGCTTCATAAATATGAGGGAAAAGGTGAGTTTGATGACTACCTTCACATAACCTACAAGGAAACTTGACTCTACTTTTCTTTTCCCCAACTTTACTTTCACTAGTTGATGGTTTGTCACTAGCATGACCTGCAGAGGCTAATGAAATGGGTTGTTTTGAACTTGTGAACCACACGTCTAAAACCTTAGGAATACCAGGGAAATCCTTAAGAAGGTGGTCACCCTTATAAAGTCTACAAGGGAATTTGGGCTTGCGAGTTGTCTTGGTAGGCTAGTGAACCTCATCAATATTACCATCCTGATTGGCATTAATTGGTTGATTGCTTCCAACATTTCTTAGATTGGTTGGAAGTTTGACCCCTTTCTTAATTTTCTTCTTCTTAATCTTCATTTTCTTCTTCTTCTTATTCACTTGGTTACCAACTTCATAGATTTCACTAGGAAAATGAGAAGAAAGGGAAGAAGACACAACAAAGGAAGAAGGAGAAGGGTCAACATGAGGTGGATGTTCTTGGGGTGAGGGGCTTGCATCAGGGATGATTTTAAGGATGGAAATTTATTTTAAAATACATAAACCTTGGTGAATCTTACTAATACTTCATATTCCAACCATAAAATGTTTGGCGATTTTTAAGGTAAAATAATTTTATCCTTTAGAATTTGGGCAAATTGGTTTTAGAATAATGAATCTTTTTTTGGGAAAAACCATGTAAAATTATCCCATGAGAAAAATTTATCCCCTAAAATCATCCCTGGCTTGCATTCAAAGGACAAGGATCACTCACAATTACTGGAGTGGAAAAAAACCATATCCTTAACCCAATAGTGAGGCCAGGAAGATTCAATGTGGAAATATAAAGAGGACACATGTTTCCAAAAGAAGGAAAAAAGAAAGGTTCCTCGGGAAAAAGGGTTCCTTCGTTGGAAGTTCCAAGAAAGGATGCCATATATCCAGACTCAACCTAAGGTCTACAAGGGAAAACAAACAACACATGCTAAAAACTACAGAAAGCAAACATACAAACAAAAACCTTCTCACAGTGAAACCACCATTTGGTGATGAAATCCAATGTCGTAGGATCAATATGAAAAGGGGTTGAGATAGGGAGGGTGGAAGAATTATGTTGGAAAACTACTTAACAGACTTGCAACTTGGTAAAAATTCCTATATGACACAACTGTGGGTTAGCCTCAAAGGAGCCCGAGTGAGTTTGACCAACATTTGTTCCAGATACATCAACGACTTTCCCCATCGTCGTCACATGTTTATGAACCCTAAAGATTATGACCGCCAAGTTTACCACTTACAACAAAAAAATCCTGGGGAAACAATCGACATTCCAATTTACATGCAAGGGCAGGGTTGTTTAAGACCCGAAATCCCCTCGAGAGGTGCCTCTAGCCGAGGTGTGAACCTCCCAAGTGATCCTCAAGTGTCTTTTGACACCATTTGTAAAATGTGTAGACCACTCCAACAATACCAACAAAGCAAGGTTAGTTACTTCGTTGGCCCCAGTGTGACCTCATGATTAGCCCTTGTGCGAGAAGGGCTGCCTAGGATAGTGATGTGGCAAATGGATTTCTCTCCCTAACTCAAGATTCTATGTTTTTTTTCATAGATTTGGAGAGTTATCCTCACCACCTATTCCAAATCTCTACACTTAATCTAATGTAGGTTTTCAAAGCCCTAGAAAGAAAAATTTCTAGATAGATTTTAATTAGCACTAGTTTTATGGTTGTTGTTTACTTAGGGGTATAGAAGTGAAAATGATGATGTTTGGACTCGACTCTTAAAACCATGCAAAACAAAAATGAAATGCAAAAAATTCAATTTCGATGAATTCTAAATATGGAAAGGAGAAGAGTCTTTTTTCCATTCCCAAATGCATAAACCCAATGCAATGTAGCAACCAGTACAAAACAATTCCTAAATCCGAAGAAAATGCTCAAGACAATGTTGCTAAGTAGAATGTTATCAAATTCTCTTTGTTTGGTCCTACAATGCAATGTAATCAAATGAAATTTGTTAATGCTTCTTTGATTTCAAATGAAATGAAAGTGTTCAAGGCTAATATAGAGAAGAACACGAAGCAGAAAGAATATCCAAAAAAGGACGCATTCACAAGATCGAAAAATGAAAGAATCAAATGTACAAATGACCTCTAACACTCATTCAAGCAAAAAATTTGAAAGAAAACAATCAATCTAAAAAGGGATTTATAACCAACATATCTGAGATCAATTGATGTTGCGGCAGACCCTAAAATATTTAGAATTGACTTGATGGATCAATAATTTCCAAAAGGAAAACTAAAATAATAGGGTTTGATGCACTATATTGTCTCGAAGTTAATGAAATGAACTTTCAAAATTGACAAGAAAAGAACTCGAAAGTTTTCAGAAAGAAAAAGACAGAAGTCTAATGATTGGACAATCACCCAAAAATCATAACCACTGACAATCAAAACTCCATCCAAGGATAAGATCAAACTTGGATTTTTGACCTTTCACAACTTGATCTAAGACAATAGATTATCAACAGAAAAAGGAGTGATATAAACAAACCTTTCAAACAAAAAAAGTCCTAAGCAATCCAACAAGGATCTGAGGCCTAATTTTGAGTAAAATATAATTAAGAACAGAGAGGAAAAGGGCCAAAAATCAGTCCAAAAACAAGGGGACGCTCTTGTATTCAAGCAGATAGGGCGTCCAAAGGGAGGAGGATGCTCGCTAATAGAATATTATAGGGCATCCAGGATGCTCCTCAGGGGTTAACCATGGGTGTCACTAAGGAGGGGACACTCTATAGGCCACTAGGGAGGGCATCCTAGCTCTAAACAAGCCAAAAAAGTGCTCCATATCAAGTGAAATTTATCCTAGACTCAACAGAAAACTAACAAAGGACTTTGTAAACTACTCAAAGAGGGTGAAAAAACACAGAACCTTAGAAAGAAAGCATTCAAACCAGAAATGAAAAAGGAAAGAGACTAAAAACCAAGGAAACAATCGTTCCCCAGTATGGTCACCAAAAACTATTGTGGGAAATCTCACCCTGCGGACAGATTGAGCTCTCCTTAGCTGGGTTTTCTTCAACTAAGATATTTATAACAAATAGACATTAACATTCCAAACTCCATGTATTCTATTTATTTACTTGCAGAGGGAGAGAGAGAGAAAAGAAAGGGGAATGGTACCTTTTCCCGTAGTTTGTCCTCGTTGTTCCAAAGCTTGAACTCTAGATCCACACCTCAAAAGTGAAGATGAACCTGTAAAAAGGATAGAAAAACTCTCTACCACTACTACCTAATGTTAGATAATACAAGTAGACACATGCAAGAAAGAATGACTAATATAGATGTATGGAAATAGTCTAATTTTATTGATATAAGAAACATGAACAACTTACAACCATGATGTGTTGCAAGTTTTCCTCTATGCTTCTCCTTTCCATCCCCTTATGTGCATTGCCAGAATACTCCTTGTTGGATTACTTTTCTATTGTGTCTGAGTTTATCGACCCAGGGTTCATGTCTTCCGGGTTTCCAATAAAGGCTCTAAAACTATTGGCTCTCCTGGTAAACTAGAAGGAAACACATTGCACAGAATGCGCTGCACAGTCTCACCCAAGATAGATTTAATGGGTGGTTGTAAGACTCATGTGTTTACAACCTAGGATTGGGTGTGAGATGTGAGAATTGTATATTGAACCGCTATTATAACTTATAAACACAATACACTGTCATTCATGATTAAACAGGAAATATAGAAACTCATTCATTCAACATAACCATAACTACTAAAGACATTAAATATATGAATGCATTCATCACATAACACAGATGTTACTTTGGTTCAACCCCTCCTGGGATACGTCCATAAAGATTTGGATCTTGGCTCTTTTATTATAGTATTTCTGAATCTACAACGTGGCAAGCTTACAAATATTCTAGTTGGGTAAGATCTATATGAGGCAAACGAGATTGCACTAGGCCCCTCAGCCTGTGATCTAACCCTCAAGATATACCCTCCCTCTTCGTCTCTAGATCAACATATTATACAAAATAGATCATACAACAAAATATTACATATCGTAACCGTTCATAGATAACTAGCTAAACTCAATAATACTCTGTGCCAACTCGACCTCCCTATGATACCTAAGTATCTATATTTATACACCTATGGCTCTTCAGCCATTACAATACCTTACCAAAACCCTAACCCTAACGTCGTTAGTTCTTCCCTGCATGCACGCGTGTTGTTCTTCCTTCCAGCTATCGCTTTCCTCATGCATGCTTTCTTTCCCAAAATCTCCTTGCTTTTCCGCCTTGGCCTGCCTCCAACAACCCCCTAACACTGACATGTGGCTCGTCCTAAGCCACCTAACCTTTGTGTGCTTCCTCGATCTCCTTGGTGATCACCTGGAACTTTTCCTTGAGCTCTGCTACCTGTGTCTATGCCTATGCAGTCTTCTCCTTGAGTGTGCCCACTATCTGGACTGCAATTTCATCGCTGATCAATTCCATGCACTCTGCTTGGGTTTGTGCTATATGTGCCTTGGATTCCTCTGCTTGTGCTAGGACTTTTGCTACCCTCTCTTGCAGTGGTTCCATTTGAGCCTGACGCTCCTGTTTCTATGTTTGTGCAGTGGTGAGATCTGCCTACAACTTCTTCATGTCCTGCGTCCCTTTGACGTGTTCTATGATGGGCATTGTCCTTTGCCTCTGCTTGAGGTATTGGATAGTTGCACTAATCCTTTCTTCTTCCTTGTCCCACTTTTGGACTTGTTGATCCTCCTCTAACATTGTCCAAAGATGTGCTGATTTCTTGAACAAGTCGTCTATTGTGCTGACCTGTTGCTCTATCTCCTACAACTATTATGTTGCCTCTTGCTTCCTTTGCTCCTTTACTACTGGTGGAGTGGTTGGTGTGAGATGCTCTTTGAGACGCTCAATCTCCTTCTGATATTGATTGATTATCTGCATAATTTGATTGATCTTTTCTGTTGCTGTAAGTCCATCCCTCTATGCAGTCTGTGGAATCTTCTGGTAAATTCCTACCACTTTTTGTTCCAGTCCATTTGCGTGCTCCCTCTTCTCTCGGGTCTCCAACTTAACCTGTTCATATATTATTTCCAACACGTCCCACTTCTCTGTTTCCTACTGAAATTCAACTAAGTCTTTGCGTGCACAAGAATGTACCTCATGGTTTATGCTAACCTGCAACTTGTGTGGAGCCCTAGATGGCATCTGCATCAACACCAGTTGGATTTGAGCTAAGTCTTTTAGGGGTGTCTGTCCCATGATATCTTCCATGTGAAACATAATGGGTGTGATATGGAATGTTGCGTTCGGCTGAAGTATTGGATGGACTGGATCTCATTCTTCTACTTCCACTCTTTCCTTCATCTGCTATGCTGATGACCTTGTTCTCATGCTACTAGATGCTGTGTGTGCTTCCCCTATTTTCTTGAGGAACTACCACATGTCTTCCAACTCCTCTTGAATCCTGTCCCTGTGGTGTGCAGCATGGTCAAAGTCCTCAGATAGATAATCCTGGACCATTCGGGCTATCATTTCCCCATCATCATCCGTGATTGTATATTCTGGAGGTAGTCTTTGTGCCTTCATTTTCTTATGCGCACCCCCCGTCTGAGTGGCCAGTCTCTTATTCCCACATGGTTCCTGGGGATTGGGACCTGTTGTGGTGCCTTGCACGACCTCGATATTTTTCTGCTGCTCTTTGGCCGACTGTGTATTCTCCTTCTTCCCCTTCTTCGTTGTGCTTTCGTTTGTTTGCATTGTTGTTGTCTAGCCCATCCTTTGTTTCTTGGGCACTTGGATTTCCTGAGGCTATGTTTCTCCCTAACCTTCCTCTTCTTCTGCTATTATATCCAGAAACTCCAGGTGAGGGCTAGAATCCTCCATTCATCTTCCCAATCTTTGACTACTATGTCGATGTCGCCCTCTGTGATACAATAGCACATCTGTAGTGATCCAGGTGGATATTCGTGGCCACCCACCTATTCCGCTTGGACCCACACCATTGTTTCTTTCAATTTTTCAGTTTCCTTAATTGTAGCACAATTTACTATTTTTAGCAGTTCTTCGGGTCCTGAACTTTCGGAGCTGTTTTGAGGCCCTAAATGACATTTTTTGGGCATGAATGCTCCGAGGAATATAAGTACATTCCGGCTTCAATATTCACTGTCAATAGTGTAGTCCTCACATAGATCTTTCTAATGATGTATCATGTGCGCCAAACGGAGATAGTATGCCAAAGTTACGACCTCGGGAAATCGATGTACCAATTTACCCCAACGGGGCCCATATTCTGGCATTTCATCTCCTAGGGTTAGGTTTTTGGATGTTTAGGGTTTTCCATTGTTTCTCAGTAATATATAGGCCTTCAAGCCTCATTTTAAATGGCAGTTCAGAGGCCAGTAGCCGCCACATCTCTTCTCAAAGATAAAATACCAACGCCCTAGCTAGTTTATTTCCATTCTGTCTGTAAGAATTTTTCAGTCATTTGTTATTAAAGAAATGAAAGCTTATTTCCACTGCATCTCTGCGTTTATGTGTATTTTTGTATTTCATTGTGTTCCTACATAAATTCATATCAGTGGTATCAGAGCGGTCTGCTCATTCTCGATCTTTCTTTGCATGTCCCAAACCAGGTCAGGGTATAAGGAGTTGGGGCTCGATCTGGTTGAACCTTTACAAGATCAGTCTCGCAAACCCCGCTGATCGCCCATGGGGGAAGAAAAGAAATATGAGGGAGCAGGAGATCCTATCAAAATGTTGCTCGAGGAGGCCCTCAAGAAACAAAGGAATGCGATGATGGACAACTTTGCCCAGATTCTTCAACAGATTCCCACTAGCGTCGCATCAACATCCAATAGCCACTCTGGAGGTGCCACTCCTTTTAAGGTACAAGTGAAATTTTACATTCACATATTTGAGGGCCAAATAGATGCAGATGCTATAGATAGATGGTTGAATCTGTTAGAAGGATATTTCTCGGTTCATGAATTTTTCGACTGAGAAAGGATTATTTTCGCACTCCTCAAAGCCGCCCCCCATGTCAAGGACTGGTGGGAAACCTACTCGGAGCAACAGGGAGAGGGGGAGCCCTCTCTGTTCTCGGCCACACCCACTTGGAATTCTTTCTGAGACACCATCAAGGAACAATATTATCCCATGGGGAGATATGAGGACAAATACATACAATGGACTACGCTGCAACAACAAAGGGACAAAGATGTGCATGAGATGACGAATCTGTTTCATACCCTACGCACAAAGTTGGGTATCAAAGATTCAGAGAAAAATTTGGTGTTAAAGTACAATAGTTGTCTGCACAGATACATTCAGGAGGAAATGGAGTTCCTCGACATCACCTTGCTTGGTGTGGCGTACCGATATGCTTCCAAGATTGAGCAGAAGTTCAAACATAAAAAATGAGACTTTGGTTCTGCGAATCAGAAGCAAGGGAAAGGTACCCCCAAACCGCAGAACAAAGGACCAAGCCAAGGCGGAGTAACCCAGGATAACCCTCCAAGGACAAAAGCAAAGAACAACACCATGAAGCCAAAAAAGGACACGGGGAAGTGGTGTGAGTTCCATAAGAGCTCCACTCACAACACAAGTGATTGTCGAGCCAAGAAGTCACTGGTAGCCGAGTTGAAGGCTTCTGAATCAGATGCATGCTCTGACTCTGAATTAGAACCCAACAAGGGGAATGATAGGGGGAACAAGATTATCGATGAGGATCCCAACACCACCTTTGCCACCATGAAGATCCAGAAGGAGGAACCGGAAGATCCAGAGGAGGCAGAGCATCTCTTCCATTCCAAGATGTGGGTAAAGGGTTCCTCGTTGCAGTTCATTGTCAACAGCAGGAGCTAGAAGAACCTCATCTCGGTAGAGTTCAAGAAGTGGCTGGGCTTGCTGACCATATCATACCCACAACCATACACCATCGGGTGGTTGCACCAAGGACGGGACCTCTGCGTCAGCCAACAATGTCGCCTTCCCTACAACATCAAGCCCTTCACGGATGAGGTATTATGTGACATTGCTCCTCTTGATGTTTCTAATGTATTATTAGACCAACCGTACTTGTGGAAGCAACATGTTGTGTATGAGTCCAGGCCTCGTGCTGTTATTATCACCTTAGGCAATATGTTGTACAGGATACCGGAGATAGCACCGCCTACCACCATCTCTTTGGTTACTACAAAACAATGCAGTAAGATCATTTCCAAAACCAGGAAATTTGTTTTCCTGATGATCCACCCTCAGGGAAAGAGGAATATTGTGGCCATGACCTCTAGACAGGGCCCTGCTGCATGAAAACAATAGATGGATAAGGTCATGGAGGAGTACGAGGAAATCTTCACCTCCTCCGCAGGGGTGCCTCTACACTGCCAGGTCAAGCACCCGATCGATCTAACCTCAGGTGCACCGCTTCCCAATGGACCCATCTATCGACACTCTGTTTTGGAGAATGACAAAATCAAGAGGCAGATTCAGGAGCTATTGTAGAAAGGTCACATCCGACTGAGTTCATCACCCTGTGGGAGCCCGATCGTGTTGGTGTAGAAGAAGGATGGGACTTGGAGACTTTTCATTGACTATCGGGCACTGGAAAAGATCACTGTTCAGAATAGGTACCCGATCCCATGGATTGATGACCTTCTGGACCAACTCAAGGGGGAAAAATATTTTAGCAAGATCAACTTGAAGTCGGGGTATCACCAGGTACCAATCGAACCCTCTGATGTGTGGAAGACTGCCTTCAAATTCAAGGAGGGCCTTTTCAAATTGTTGGTCATGCCATTCGGGTTGACGAATGCCCCTGCAACCTTCTTGAGGCTAATGGACGAAATCCTACGACCATTCACCAACTCGTTTTTAGTTGTGTACTTGGATGTCATTCTAATATTCAGCCAGACTTGGGAAGAGCACCTCCACCACATCTGACAGGTCCTCCAAACACTACGACAACACAAGTTGTGTGCCAATTTGGAGAAATGCACGTTTGGCATGACCCAAGTTCAGTATCTGGGATACATTATTGACGAGTGGGGCATGCATGTGGATCCAGCAAAGATCCAAGTCATTCGGGATTGGCCAGCCCCAACCACCCTAACAAAGCTCTGCAGCTTTTTAGGTCTTTCCAATTTCTAACATAGGTTTGTGTTGGGATTCTCTCATATCACTTGGTCCTTGAGTCAAGTCAGCAAGGGAGGAGCTAAAGAAAAATTCTTTTTGAGTCAAGTCAAGTCATATCACGGAATCTCAACAGAAGGCATTCAAACAGTTGAAGCATCGCCTTTGCTCTGCACCAGTGCTCACATTACCAGACTTGCAACAACCATTTGAGATCGAGACAGATGCCTCTGAATATGCCATTGGGGCAGTCCTTACTCAACATCAACATCCAGTGGCATATCACAGTGAGACACTTTCCGACATAGTCCAGAAGTATCCCACTCATGACAAAGAAATGCATTCCATTGTGCAGGCTTGTTGGCAATGGAGGTATTACATTTTGGGAAAGGAAATGGTCATCCACACAGACCATCGACCCTTTCAGTTCATACAGACACAAGGGAAGTTGTAGAACGATCGCCATCAAAAGTGGTCCACATACCTGCAACAGTTTCATTTGAACATTAAGTACAAGAAATGCAACACCAATAATGTTGCAGACTGCCTCAGTCGACCAACCATTGTGTCGCTAACCACTGTACTCAACTCTTGTGGGCACGAGACTTCTGATTGGTCGCTTCTCTACACAAGTGATCTAGAATTCAGCCACACATACAATACACTCTTGGAGGGCAAGAGAGTTCCCAATTTTCACCTCTAGGATGCCCTGCTTTGTCACCTAGGACACCTTTGTGTTCCTTCAAGCAAGCGTGCCGAGATGATTTGGGAGGTGCACTACAGTCGGGTTGCTGGGCATTTCGGGGTCCAGAAAACCATGGCAGTACTGCAAAAGTATATCTATTGGCTGAACCTTTAACAGGATGTCAGGAAGTACATCAAGTCCTGCACTGCTTGCACCATTGCCAAACTGACCATCAAGAAGAAAGGCCGCTATACTCCGATTCCTACCCCCAGTCAACCTTGGGAATCCATCTCTATGGATTACATGTCGGGCCTTCCTTCTACTAACCATGGCAATGACTGTGTTTTTGTGGTCGTCGACCGATTTTTGAAGATGTCCATTATGATGGCCTGCAAGAAGAATATCACAGTAGAAGCCACTGCCAAACTCTTCTTTGAATGAGTGTGGGTACACTTTGGGATCCCCCAGTCTATCATCTCAGATCGGGACAGTAGGTTCCTCAGTACATTTTGGCCCAGCCTCTGGTTGATGCTGGACACCAAGCTCACCAAGTCCAGATCTTTCCATCCAAAAACTGATGGCCAGATAGAGGTCGTCAACCAGATGATTGTACACATTTTGCGTATGTAGAACTCAAAGCATCCACGCACATGGGATGAGATCCTCCCCTATGTAAAACACAACTACAACTGGGCTATCCATAGCTCAACCAACCACAACCCCTTTCAAGTGGGCTTGGGATTCCAGCCACTATGTCCCATTGACGTAGCCATGCCATTTGCGTCTACTCGGGCATATTCAACCCATGTTCAGTCTGAGGCTGACAAAGCAAACAACTTCATTGAGCACATTCAGCACATCCATAAACAAGTTCATGACATCCTGGATAGAGCCAATGCTAAGTACAAGCAACGACATGATCAACATCGAGTGCCACACAATTTCCAGGTGGGCGACAAAGTGTGGCTACATTTGCAAAAGGGGCACCTCGCTGGACCCTAACACAAGATTTATCCACTCTGATATGGGCCATACACCATAACCAATGATGTATGGGACAATGCCTTTGAGCTCGGTATTCCACCATTCCTTGGTCTGCACCCAGTGTTCAATATGGACTGCCTTCGGCCCTACTTTCCACCTCTACTAGACACATCCGACATGGAAAAACATCTCACACCAACAGAGTTAAGCCCAGATTGCAGGGAACAAGCCACAACTGATTGAATTATGGACACACATATAAAGAACACCAGCCAATAGAGGATCCATCTATATCGAGTTGTCAAAGCAGGCAAACTCTTTCACCGGGGCAAGCGGCTCTCCAGGGACCAAGATCAGCAGAAGTTTCCTCATCTCATGGAGGAACTCAACGCAATAGGGACCATTGCTTCCTAAGGGGGGAGGAGTGATCCAGGTGGATATTGGTGGCCACCCACCTATTCCACTTGGACCCACACCATTTTTTCTTTAAGTTTTTCAGTTTCCTTAATTGTAGCACAATTTACTAGTTTTAGCAGCTCTTCGGGTCCTGAACTTTCGGAGCTGTTTTAAGGCCCTCAACGATATTTTTTGGGCATGAATGCTCCGATGAATATGAGTTCATTTTGGACTCGATATTTAATGTAAGCAGTTTAGTCCTCGGATAGATCTTTCCAACGATGTATCATGTGCGTCAAACGAAGATAGTATGCCAAAGTTACGACCCCGGGAAATTGTTCTACCAATTTACCCCAATGGGGCCCATATTCTGGGGTTTCGTCTCCTAGGGTTAGGTTTTTGGATGTTTAGGGTTTTCCATTGTTTCTCAGTAATATATAGGCCTTCAGTCCTCATTGTAATAGGTAGTTCAGAGGCCAGTAGCTGTGACATCTCTTCTCAGAGATAAGCTACTAGCGCCCTAGCTAGTTTATTTCCATTCTGTCTGTAAGCATTTTTCAGTCATTTGGTATTAATGAAATGAAGTCTTATTTCCACTGCATCTCTACGTTAATGTGTATTTTTGTATTTCATTGTGTTCCTACATAAATTTGGATCAGTGGTATCAGAGCGGTCTGCTCGTTCTCGATCTTTCTTTGCATGTCCCCAACGAGGTGAGGGTGTAAGGAGTTGGGGCTCGATCTGGTTGAACCTTTGCAAGATCAGTCTCACAAACCTCGACGAATGCCCATGGGGGAAGAAAATAAAGATGAGGGAGTAGGAGATCCTATCAAAATTTTGCTCGAGGAGGCCCTCGAGAAACAAAGGAACGCGATGATGGACAAATTTGCCCAGATTCTGCAACGGATTCCCACTAGCGGCGCATCGACATCCAACAGCCACTCTGGAGGCACCACTCTTTTTAAGGTAAAAGTAAACTTTGACATTCCCATATTTGAGGGCCGAATAGATGCATATGCTGTAGATAGATGGTTGAATCTGTTAGAAGGATATTTCTTGGTTCATGAATTTTTCGACTGAGAAAGGATTATTTTCGCACTCCTCAAAGCCGCACCCCATGTCAAGGACTAGTGGGAAACCTACTCAGAGCAAAAGGGAGAGGGGGAGCCCTCTCTGTTATCGGCCACACCCACTTGGAATTATTTTCAAGATGCCATCAAGGAACAATATTATCCCATGGGGAGCTATGAGGACAAATACATATAATGGACTACGTTGCGACAGCAAAGGGACCAAGATGTGCATGAGATGACGAATCTGTTTCATACCCTACGCACAAAGTTGGGTATCAAAGATTCAGAGAAACATTTGGTGTTAAAGTACCATAGTTGTCTCCACAGATACATTCAAGAGGAAATGGAGTTCCTTGACATCTCCTCGCTTGGTGTGGCGTACCGATATGCTGCCAAGATTAAGCAGAAGTTCAAACATAAAAAGCGAGACTATGGGTCTGCGAATCAGAAGCAGGGGAAAGGTACCCCCAAACCGAAGAAGAAAGGACCAAGCCAAAGTGGATTGGCCTAGGATAACCTACCAAAGACACAAGCAAACAACAACACCACGAAGCCAAAAAAGGACATGGGGAAGTGGTGTTAGTTCCATAAGAGATCCACTCACAACACAAGTGAGTGTTGGGACAAGCAGTCACTGGTAGCTGAGTTGAAGGCTTCTGAATCGAATGCATGCTCAGACTTTGAATCAGAACCCGACAAGGGGAATGATAGGAGGAAGTAGATTATTGATGTGGAGCCCAATGTCGTCGTTTCCACCATGAATATCTAGAAGGATGAACCAGAAGATCTAGAGGAGGCGGGGCATCTCTTCCATTCCAAGATGTGGGTAAAGGGTTCCTCGTTGCAGTTCATTGTCGACAATGGGAGCTAGAAGAACCTCATCTCGGTAGAGGTTGGGAAGCGGCCAGGCTTTCCGACCACAACACAACCACAACCATACACCATGGGGTGGTTTCACCAAGGATAGGACCTCTGCGTCATCCAACAATGTCGCCTTCCCTACAACATCAAGCCCTTCACGGATGAGGTATTACGTGACATTGCTCCTCTTGATGTTTCTGATGTATTATTAGGCAACCTATACTTGTGGAAGTGACATGCTATGTACGTTTCCAGGCCTTGTGCTGTTATTATCACCTTGGGCAATAAGATGTATAGGATACTGGAGATAGCACTGCCTACCACCATCTCTTTGGTTACTACAAAACAATGCAGTAAGCTCATTTCCAAAACTAGGAAATTTGTTTTCTTGATGATCTGCCCTTAGGGAAAGAGGAAGACTGTGGCCATGACCTCTAGACAGGGCCCTGCTACATGAAAACAATAGATGGATAAAGCCGTGGAGGAGTACAAGGACATCTTCACCTCCCCCGTAGGGGTGCTTCTACACTGCCAGGTCAAGCACCCCATCGATGTAACCCCAGGTGTGCCTCTTTCCAATGGACCCATCTATCGGTGCTCTGTTATGGAGAATGACGAAATCAAGAGGTAGATTCAGGAGCTACTGTAGAAAGGTCACATCCGACCAAGTTCATCACGCTGTGGGAGCTCGTTCGTGTTGGTGCAAAAGAAGGATGGGACTTGGAGACTTTGCATTGACTATCGAGCACTGAACAAGATCACTGTTGGAATAGGTACCCGATCCCACGGATTGATGACCTTCTTGACCAACTCAAGGGGGTGAAATATTTCAGCAAGATCGACTTGAAGTCGGGGTATCACCAGGTACCAATCGAACCCTTTGATGTGTGGAAGACTGCCTTCTAGTCCAAGGAGGGCCTTATCGAATGGTTGGTCAATCCATTCAGGTTGACGAATGCCCCTGCAACCTTCATGAGGCTAATGGATGAAATCCTACAACCATTCACCAACTCATTTGTAGTTGTTTACTTGGATGACATTCTGATCTTCAGCCAGACTTGGGAAGAGCACCTCCACCACATCCGACAAGTCCTCCAAACACTGCGACAACACAAGTTGTATGCCAATTTGGAGAAATGCACTTTTTGCCTGACCGAGGTTCAGTATCTGGGATACATTATTGATGAGCAGGGCGTGCATGTGGATCCAACAAAGATCCAAGTCATTCAGGATTGGCCAGCCCCAACCACCCTTACAGAGCTCCACATCTTTTTAGGTCTTACCAATTTCTACTGTAGGTTTGTGTTGGGATTCTCTCATATCACTTGGCCCTTGAGTCAAGTCACCAAGGGAGGAGCTAAAGAAAAATTATTTTGGTCTGAATCTCAACATAAGGCATTCGGGGAGTTGAAGCATTGCCTCTACTCTGCACTAGTGCTCACATTACCAGGCTTGCAACAACCATTTGAGATCGAGATAGATGCCTTTGACTATGCCATTGGGGCAGTCCTTACTCAACATGGGAATCCAGTGGCATATAACAGTGAGACACTTTCTGACACAGTCTAGAAGTATCCCACTTATGACAAAGAAATGCATTCCATTGTGTAGTCTTATCGGCAATGGAAGCATTACATTTTGGGAAAGGAAATGGTCATCCACATAGACCACTGACCCCTGCAGTTCATACAGACACAAGGGAAGTTTCAAAACGATCACCATCAAAAGTGGTCCACATACCTACAACAGTTCATTAAGTACAAGAAAGGCAACACCAATAATGTTGCAGACTACCTCAGTCAACCACCCATCATGGCGCTAACCACTGTGCTCAACTCTTGTGGGAACGAGACTTTCGATTGGTCGCTTCTCTACACAAGTGATCCAAAATTCGGCCACACATATAATACAGTCTTGGAGGGTAAGAAAGTTCCAAATTTTCACCTCTAGGATGCCCTACTTTGTTACCTGGGACACCTTTGTGTTCCTTGAAGCGAACATGCCAAGATGATTTGGGAGGCTCACTACAGTCGGGTCGCTGGGCATTTCGGGGTCAAGAAAACCATGACAATACTGCAAAAGTATTTCTATTGGCCGAACCTTTGACAGGATGTTGGGAAGTACATCAAGTCCTGCACTTCTTGCACCATTTCCAAACCGACCATCAGTAAGCAAGGCCTCTATACTTCTTTTCCTACCCCCAGTTAACCTTGGGAATCCATCTCTATGGATTACATGTCGGGCCTTCCTTCTACTAACCATGGCAATGACTATGTTTTTGTGGTCGTCGACTGATTTTCGAAGATGTCCATTATGATGGCCTACAAGAAGAATATCATAACAGAATCCATTTCTTAACTCTTCTTTGAATGAGTGTGGGTACACTTTGGGATCCCCCAGTCTATCATCTCAGATCGGGACAGTAGGTTCCTTAGTACATTTTGGTCCAACCTCTGGTCGATGCTGGACACCAAGCTCACCAAGTCCACAACTTTCCATCCACAAACTAATGGCCAAACAGAGGTCGTCAACCAGATGATTGTACACATTATGCGCATGTACAACTCAAAGCATCCACGCACATGGGATGAGAGCCTCCCCTATGTACAACATAGCTACAATCACGCTCTCCATAGCTCAACCAACCACAACCCCTTTCAAGTGGGCTTGGGACTCCAGCCACTATGTCCCATTGACGTAACCATTCCATTTGCAGCTACTCGGGCAGATTCAACCCATGTCCAGTCTGAGGTTGACAAGGCAAACAATTTCATTGAGCACATTCAGCACATCCGCCAAAAAGTTCATGACATCTTGGATAGAGCCAATGCTAAGTACAAGCAACGACATGATCAACATTGGGTGCCACACAACTTCCAGGTGGGCGACAAAGTGTGGCTACATTTTCAAAAAGAGCGCCTTGCTAGACCCTACTGCAAGATTTGCCCACTCCGATATGGGCCATACTGTTGAAATAATGTAACTGCAAAGAGTATTCTTATTATTGAGACCCAGAAATATAATAAAGGTGGGTTTACCTACCCAGATTGAGAAGTCGGCCCTGCCAGTGAAGAGACACTTCACACGTGCCAGACTTGTATATATAGAGAGGCCAACACCTCACTTTGACACACAACACACTTGGTCATTTCTAAGAGGCAAGTTGCGACTTACCAGTTGGAGAGAGGGAGAAGAGTGGCACATATTTTAAAGAGGACTTTCTGTATTGGTTTGAGTTATCTCTTGGAATTGTATTAGCAATTTATGATAAGGAAGTTTTTGCTGGGTTTTCTTCCCCTAGAGGGTTTCCCAGGATAAATGTTGTATCTCTTGTGAATGTGTATTTCTCAGTGATCTTGTTCTTATGTTTCTCTTATCTATTGAAATGCAAAGAACTATAATAATGGAATAAAACATTAACATGGTATCAGAGCCAACCTGAAGGAAGCATATTTCGCAAGAGAAAAATGTCACTATTGCAGTACCTGCAAATTAGGGTTTTTCAAAAGTGAATCTTTTCAGCTCCAAAACCACCTAGAAAGTTGCGTCCTCCCCCAAGGATCATTTTGGAACCTTGAGTGCACCTTTTCAGTGGTTGGATCTCCTGGAAAGTGAAACCCTAGTTTCACAAAAGTATCAGAAGTACCAGAAAACCAGTACCAGAAGTACTTGAAGAACCAGAGTACCAGAAGTACCAGAAGCACCAGTCTAGAAATCCGCAGATCATATTTGAAGGGGAAAAAGTTGGATTTTCTCAGATCCAAGTACACCAGGCTACTCGCCTCGGCCAAGCGCACCTCGTGGTAAGGTCAAAATTTGATTTTAAGCATTTTCATTTTTGGTCATTTTTCAGAGCCTCAAGTACAAGATGTCTGCAAGCACAAAGCTTGTTGAGAAAATAGAATGCATAGACAACTTTCGTGCCTGGAAGTATAGGATCGGTCTGATCCTTGCAGAGAATGACCTAGCAAGATTCATCAAAGAATAAGTGCCAGAACCTGAAGATGCCGTAGAGAAAGCAAAGCATCAGAAGGACTCAATCAAGGCTTAAAGAATCATTGCAGATTCAATCAAAGACCACCTGATCTTGTATGTATCATCCAATAAAACTCTGAAAGAGATGTTTGACTCTCTAAGAAAAATATACGAAGGAAAGAACATCAACCAAAAGATGAACCTAAGATCTCAATTAAGGAATACCAAGATGCATAAAGGAGAAATGATTCAAGAATATTTCTCCCAAATCTCAGAAATTAAAAAACAGTTAAAAGCGATTGGAGACACCATAGATGAAGATGAATTCGCAATGATGGCCCTAAATGGTCTCACAAGACCTTTGGATTCTTTCATCCAGACGATATGTTCCAGAAAGGAGAAACTACAGTTTGAGAGCCTATGGGAAGAATGCATCCAAGAAGAGACAAGGGTAGCTAACCGTGAAGCACTACTAGAAAGAGATGATGATCAAGCCCTAGCTACTCATAAAAAAAGGAGGAAGGAAGAAACCCTACTTCAAAAGGGAAACTCACAAAGAGCCTCAACCATCAAACAAATTCAACAACAAAGAATCTCATCCAAGAAGTTTTCAGAAGAAAGGACAACGCAAGGGAAGAGATCTCTCATCCATACAATGCTATCATTGTGATAAGATGGGACACAAGGTGAATTCTTGTCCATTCAGAAGAGAAGAATACAAGAGGAAGCACAAGAGGCAACATGCACACATAATCGAAGATGAAGAACCACCTATGAAGATGATTAAGGACCATGTCTTGATCTCGACCCTCTCAGGATCTGTATCACCTGGAGAGGACACATGGTTCATTGATAGCAATGCATCAAAACACATGACAGGTAAGAAAAGTACTCTCTCTTGTATTTTAGAAAAGAATTTTTCTCAGAAAGTGACACTTGGAGATGATTACCAATATCCCATCAAGGGAGTGGGAGAATCAAACTACAAGCTAGATTCATAAAACTCAATAACAATGAAGGACGTACTCTATGTACCAGGATTGAAGAAGAACTTACTTTCCATATCAGATTTAGATAAGAAAGGCTATAGAGTTGCCTTTATAGATGGAGAAGTTCTTATGTGGGCTAAGGGAGAAACCATAAATGAAGCAACCGTCATCGAAAATGAAGAAAATGTCTTATATAAGCTGAAGGGTCACCCAAAAACTGCCATGACCCATGCCATTGAAAACTCATGCGAACTTTGGCATAGAATATTAGCCCACATCAACTACAAGGCACTATCATACATATGCAAAGCTGTCACAGGTTTACCAGAACTCAAGGTCGATCAAGAAGGCATATGCAATGGATGTGCGCAAGGGAAGAATATCAAGAACCCTTTTCCAAAAAGGGACAGTAAAGTGGAAGGAGTACTGGAACTCATTCACTCAAACGAGTGTGGCCCAATGCCATCATCCTCCATCAGTGAAGATATTGGGATCAAGATGGAAATAACTACTCCCTATAATCCTCAATAAAATGGTGTAGCTGAAAGGAAGAACAGAACAATTATGGAAGTTGTAAAGACCATGATTCATGATCAAGATCTTCCTATGTGCTTATGGGCAGAAGCAGCAATGGTAGCTGTTTATGTGCAAAACCAATTATCCCATAGTGCACATGGGTTCAAGACCCCGAAAGAGATGTTTACCGGAAAGAATCCATAGGTAAGCCATCTCAAAATATTTGGCTGTCCAGTGTTTATTCATATACCAAAAGAGAAAAGAAACAAGCTGGAACCCTCCAGAAAGAAGGTAATATTTGTGGGATACTGTGAGGTCTCCAAGGACTTCAGAATATACATACCTGGTCACCACCACATTGAGATCAGCAGGGATGTGACCTTTGATGAAGAAGCAACACTTAAGAAATCAAGAAGATGCCAGCTTGAAGAAGTATATGAAGAGCAACCTATAAATCCCAGGATTGCAGAATCCGTGAGGGAAGTTCCCAGAGCTGCAGAACCAGTAAGGGAATTCGTAACTTCCCCTAATGAGGAGACTCCTGAAGACCACGATATAATAGAAGTTCAAGAACCTCCTCAAATGACCTTTGTTACACATCAAAATTACTCACTTTGATAGTGTCACAAGTGTCGTCATTACAAAGGTCGCAAGTGTCGCATTTTTCTCACAAGGTCGCAAGTGTCGCATGTTTCTCACAAGTGTTGCAGGTGTCAAAGAAAGTATATTGCCATGATGCCTATGTCGTGCCTATAACGACATGAGAACGACACTTGAAACACCTCAAACATCTAATTTGGAAGAGGAGAAATGAGTCAACAGGCTTGCAAACCTTTTGCCATCTGAAAGCACCTCAAAAACTGAGTTTTTGGAGAGGAGTGCTCCCCCTTACACTATCTCGGAGCGCCGACGCTCCCCCTTATAATGTTAGGGAGCGTTATAACGCTCCCCTGGCCCTTTTGAGGGAGCGCTATAGATTTTGAGGGCGCTGGCGCCCCCTAAATCCTACTAGGGAGCGCTACAACGCTCTGATGGCCCTTTTGAGGGAGCGCTACCTATTCTGGGCAGTTGTTAAGCTGTTGAGATGAATGTGGGAAGCATCTTTTCATTCTTGGAAGGCGGTTGGATTTGAATCCCTAGTCCAGCCATGATCCTAGGGCAGATCCTCAACTAAAGGAGGAAAATACTCACCTTCCCCAAGGATATCTCAAGATTGTTGAGCCTCTCCAAGGCTATATAAGCAAGCTTTCTAATGGTGATAGGGACTGAAAAATGGAGAATTACACCAAACTTATGATATCATAAGTGGTGTTGGAACATAGCTGATGGGGGAAGAATTGAAGATATGAAACTTATGATCTTGGAGGAAACTCACAGTCAGCCAAAAGAGAGTGATCAGTGAAACTGCTGTTATCCAGGTTGTGGAGCTTTCAGGCAAGGGTTAGATGAAGGGGACTTGACGAAGCTGTCGCATTCGCATCTACGATTGTAAGTACTGCTATCTTTATTCTCATCAATATGACACACTTGGCATGTTTCTTTCTAGTTTTTGTCTAATGTCACATGAACTTATCATTAATTGGTATCTTGTTTTGTCCACAAAACTCAGCGAGGAGAAAAAGGATTGGAGCGCAACTCGGAGCGTGCAGGGACAAACGTTGATAAAAAGGTACTTTTGTCATCCTTCCTTCTCATGTGTTAGTTTATATAGATTTGAAAGGAAGTCAGTGTCCATGTTAAGCATTTTCTGTCTAGAGTTAAGGTCAGGCTCTTAGAGGCGATCTACCTGTCCGCAGGGAGATTTTCCTACAACAGAAACTGGCAACTCCACCGGGGAGATAGCCTCAAATCGAAACCTCTTGTTTGGATTTTTCTCCTCATTGACCTTGTTCTTTCCCTTGATTGTTTCATACCTGGTTTACTCCTCTTTTGATTAGTTTCATGAGCTAGTTGGCTCCTTACCTTATCACACTCAACATACTTGTCAAGTTTGAATCCCAATTTTTGGAATTTTTTGACATTTCTGGAACTTTTAGACCCTGACACCCCTGTCCTAGTGTTAACAGAGCGCCAGCGCTTCCCCATACCTTTTCACAGAGCGCTATAATGCTCCTTGCCCTTGGCAACAGAGCGCCAACCCTCTTTGGCTCAAAAAACCTTCCAGAATTGCTGTGTTAAGGTTTTGCCTCTGTGTCTCCTCTGCTGAGTGACCTTGTGAGTCAATATTTCTTCCCTTTCAGCCTTGACATCTGTCTTTTTGAAGAATAAACATCTCATTAGTTGGATCTTGTAGCCTTCTTCACCATTTTCATTGATTTTTTCCCTGTTGAGTGAAATTTGAAACCCATGCATTGTTTTTCTCTCCTCATCAGCTGAGTAAAAACCCTAGTGAAGGTCATCAAAGGCCTACAAAACTCTTTATCTTGATTTCAATCAAGATCATTGTTCTTCAACTTTTTCTTTTGGGTGTGAAGTTTGTTTTTCTCTTTGATTGTTTCTTTTCTTTCGCTTTTTCGTTTTGATTGCTACGAAAGGGTATATTGTTTGTGTGATTTTTGCTTGTGCTAGTTTGGTTTTAATTCATACCAAGAAGATAATTAGTGAGACAAGCATTATGTTGTATTGATCATCATTCATACACAAACAATAAAAGATATCTTTATGATTGATTGTGCATATTAGAAGGAATTTAATTTTTTTTGCATTACATCATGATTTGATTGAGAAAAGAATCCTTTGAGGACACTCTGTATTTGGGATTGTTAGTGAAAATAACTCTCTCTCTCCCTTAGATAGATGTTCATCGAAAGAAAATGACTACTTATCATATTTGATGCACTCTTTGGGTCTGAGTCATAACTCCATTTGTTTCACTTCCATGCACCCCTTTGCGTAAAGAACAACCATATAAAAATCAACGCTAATTAAAAGTTATCTAGAACTTTTTCTTTTCTAGGATCCTCCACCAACAGTAGATTAGGATTAATACTTTGGATTAGGGCTGTGAGCATAACTCTCCAAAGTTTCTAAAACAAACAGTAGCATCCTGAGTTAGGGAGAGTCAAATCCAGTTATCGTATAAGTTTGCCTGGGATCCCCCTCTCACATAGGGGTTACGCACGAGGTCGCATTCGGGTAAGCTATGAGGACTAACCCTCCGTGGTTTAACTGATTGTGGTGGTTAGATCGTATTATGGGGATCACTTTGAGGTAAATCCACAATTACTGCGTCGAAGCCTTTTAGTTGGTTTCGGGCTTGATACCCCGCCTGTACATTCGGATCGGACTGTCGACTGTTCCTGCCCAGGGGCTGACTACGAATTGGTAACATTAGTGGCCATAATCTTTAGGGTCTTACACAAGGTGACGGTGACGGGAAGTCTCACTGTACCTGGAACATACATTGGTCAAACTCACTCGGGCTCCTTGGAGGGTAAATCCACAATTACTGCATGGAAGCTTGCACCAAGGCTTAACTCTGTTAAGCAGGTCGCCATTGTAACTGTTCCACCCTATCCCCGCCCCTTCTGGACTTGATCACGCGACATTGGATTTCATCACCAACTAGTACGGTCATCAAAAGAAGGTCCTGTTTGCTTGGTTGTGATTCTTAGATTTTTTAGCGTCTGCTGTTTCTTTTCGTTAGTTGGCCATATATTTCTTTCACTGACTCTTCTCCGCCAACATTGACCCTCCACACCGCTTGCGGAGGCTACAGGGACTTCCTCCAGAGAATATGGAAGGAAACACCCCTTTACCCCCTCATTCTATGGAGGAATCTCCTCAACAGAGCGAGGTTCATAATGCTACAACTTCCCAGGAAGAAGTTCCCATCCCTTTGGAGAATTTTCGAATTGTCTCAGAATCTCCGGAAGCTTATCGCATTTCGGAGGGATATGAACGACAGATCCTCCACCTGAATTCCATTGGAGAATTTGTGGTCATCCATCCTTCTGACATTCCGGCTGGGTCTTCTAAGAACCCGTTAGCCAGTGACCCTTTTTGCACTGCGGACGTTGTTCGGAGTCCACCACACTTGGTGCGAGATCCTTATGGAACAGGAGAAGGTGCCGATGCACCTTTTTCCTATACTGTACCCCCAAATCATTTCACCGGTACTACCACTTTTACAGCCACACCAACCGTTGGTCTGAACATACCGTCCGTTGGCCCAAGGTCTACTATTCCCCTCTAGACAGCCCATTCAACAATGACCTCGCACATTCCGACTATCCCTGCCGATAATGCGGTAGTTAATCAAGCCCCAATTGGTACACCTGCCACACCAAGACCTACACTCCCTTTTGGATTTAGGGCATTGAATGCTTCCACTACCACCACTGCCCAAACCACTACCCAAATTGTGCCGGGAAGTTCCATACCTATCCAACAACTCGGAGGGACTGGTCTTGGTGGTTCCAACCCGATCGGTGGCACCGGTCCGTCATTGACGTCTGGCCTTCAGATCCCGGGAACTCTACCTCAAATTGGGGGGCATCCTCCCTCCAGAGGACAAATTCCATCTGGAGGGAACCCTAATGCTGGGGGGCATCCTCCCATTGGAGGAAAAATTCCATTCAGGGGGCACCCTCATGCTGGGGGGCAGCCTCAATCCGGAGTACATCATCAGCCACAAGGACAAAATGTGTCCGCCGCACCCAATCCATGGAGCATCCCTTTTTAAGGAAATCTGCATGCCTCCACGGGGAAAAATGTTCAGATTCTACAACAACCCCCTTATGGACAAATGCTAAACCCACCCTATAACCCACAAAACCCATCCGGTTATCCTCCGCTCACCAACACTTCTCAAAACATCTCAAATCCTATGTACCTTGGTCAAAACCAACCTCACATGAGAGGGCCCACGAGTTATAATTATCCACATAACCCAGTATTGGGCCCCACTGGTGTCCCTCTGCCACACTAGCATTACCCACAAGTTAACCGACAACTACCTTTTCTAGCCACCCTGGACCTTCTAGACTTGTCTCGGTTAACGAATGATCCCATTTATCATTCCCCGGTTTGGCCAGCTATTCCAGCTAAACTTCCTTCTGATATCCCAAAATTTGACGAAAATCCCGGAGAAGACCCAAACAATCACGTGATGACCTTCCATTTGTGGTGTTCATCCAACTCCCTCATGGACGATTCGATTCGTTTGTGTCTTTTCCAATGAACGCTCATGGGTTCCGCAACGAAATGGTATATTGAATTACCACGCACATCCTTTGACGATTTCAACTCCCTTGCCATGTC
This sequence comes from Picea engelmannii, assembly GCA_009831015.1. Lineage (NCBI taxonomy): Eukaryota > Viridiplantae > Streptophyta > Pinopsida > Pinales > Pinaceae > Picea > Picea engelmannii. The sequence continues at coordinate 551,204 of ML777660.1, read as the reverse complement.
CTTCCTCACACATTTTCAACTACCCATTCGGTACGAGACGGGTACTGAACTATTAACCTCTCTTCGTCAGACAACTTCCATACATATCTCTGATCATATCCATGAATGGAGACATCGACGAAGGCTAATCAAAGCATTCATTCCCGACCAATTGTTAGCGGAATGGTTCACGAAATCACTATTACCCCAGATTGCTCGTGATGTTGCCATGGGTGGCGGAGTCACCGAGGAAGAAGCCATCACTTGGGCTCAGTACTTAGACTTAGTCTATTCACAATCCGGTACTCTATATGAGTTGATACCGAACGCTACCCATGCCACTAATGACCCATCCAAACCATCGACTGCTTCGCATGCAGATGGAGTTATTGGCTCCGTCAAAACTCAATCTACTACCCAGTCTACTGGAACAATCCAGTGGCCCGCTTCCACGGCTGCCCCCAGTTCGACTGCACCCTCTTCTACCCCACCTCAAACTCAGGTCTCTGATGTGAATGCGGTCCATTCAACCCCTTCACAATAGCTTGGGGGCAAGAAGAAAGCGAGAAACAAACCAAAGAAGAACAACAACAATGAGCAACCCAAGACCCAACCGCAGACCCCTACTGCCGGAAAACAACCACAACGAAAACTAAAATTCCCATGTCTCATTTGTGGTGACGATCACTACACTCGAGACTACCCACATCATGATGAAGTGGCCAAACTTTTCAAGGGAAATTCACAACCCGCTGTGCTCACTCAGCCTTTTCCGCAGCAACAATCTTTGGTTGCACAAACCCCCATGCCAGAGGGCAGTTCCAACGAACCCCATGATGAGGCCTCGACAAGTGCCCACATTTACATGTTTAACGGAGTTAATCTAAAAACCCACTCTGAAACATATGACACGCCAGTTAAACCTGATAAGCCCAAGATTGCTAATGGTTCTGCGTCAGACCTGTTACCATCCTCCGCCAATCCTCCATCTGTTAGCCCTCCATCCGGGCCACTCCAGATTGAGAAACCCTCTTTTGACTCCATTCTACGCCCTCCTAAGAGAACCATCTGGAAATCTACATTCAATCCTAATTCACGGGCTGCCCAAAACTACAATATCGTATAAGATTTGGCCCAAGCCCCATGTGCTATGTCCGCCTTGGAAGTTCTACAACACTGTCCCAGCCAACATAGAACACTCTTAGCCGCTATTGGCGCTTTCGATCCTGAGTCATCAAACTACCTTACATTTAATCTGGATGATCATCAACCGTGACTCTCCCACCAGCTAGCTTTCCAAATCGATGTGGTTGTTCACAATCAACAAATCCACCGGACTATCCTGGACGAGGGAGCCTCCACCTGTGTCATGTCCCTAGCCTGTTGGAAAGGCTTGAAATCACCTGCCCTTAACAAATCCGCTACCATGTTACGTGCCTTTGATGGACGAGGTTTTCATCCTCATGAATTATTACAATCCTTATCCATTCAGTTGGGCAGCAAAACTGTTACTGTTGACGTCGAGGTGGTCGATGCCCCCCTCGATTACAACCTACTACTTGGAAGAAGTTGGTTCTACATGATGACTGTCGTTGCCTCGTCAGTTTTTCGATGTGTACAATTCCCCCATCAAGGCAAAATTGTTACCATCGATCAGCTTTATTTCTACACACCCGACGCTTGCATCCCTGCTACCAACAACATTCCCTTTTTGGGAGACCACCCGGTTATGTATGAAAGCGTTGGTGTTGGTTTATTGAAAGATTCTAGCCTCATGGGTACCTTCCCTACACCACTTCCACCTACTGCACATCATATTGCCATCATCAATATGATCTCGACTTTGGAATTCGATATGCTTGGTGACACCATGTCACTTAGCCCAGCTGAGGCCTCATACGTAGCTATCCAATATACCTCTCCCTCTTTGAATACTTCACATTCATTGGCACCCGATACTTATTCGGTGCCCTCTTGGTTAGATTCCCTATCATCCGCCGTCGATTACTTTTCCCATATTTTTCCTTCGGACGAATCTATCATGGAAATGCTTAGCATCGACAATCTGCCATGGGATGACAACCACCATTGATCCTCTTTTCTCCCACCTCTGGAAGAAATCCAAGACATACGATCTGTCTTCCCCCTCGATTTTACCGAATCTCCACAATATCCTATCCTCACGACAAATACTCTCTCTGAGGGGAACATGGGTAACATCTCTACTACGATCATGATTGACATTTCAATCAAAGAAGGTGTCATGGAAAACATCAACCTTGGTGCTAATTGCACACCCAACGAAGTGGTTTCTTACACCGCTTTATTCAAGGAATTCCGCGATGTCTTCGCATGGAGTTACGAGGAAATTCTAGGGATCGATCCTTCGATTGTCGTACATGCAATCAAAACCTACCCTGATGCGAAACCGGTTCGGCAAAAGCTTCGCCCGGTTCATCCCAAGAAAGTCGCAGCTATAAAGGCAGAAGTTGAAAAACTTCTAAAATCTGTCTTTATCTATCCCATCCCTTTAACCGAATGGGTCTCCAACCTTGTTTTGGTTGCTAAAAAACAAGGGACCATCCGTGTTTGCATTGACTATAGAGATCTCAACAAAGCTTGTCCTAAGGACAGCTACCCTACGCCCTTCATCAACCAAATCATTGATAACTACACAGGGAGCGTAATATTTTCTTTCATGGATGGTTTTTCTGGATACAACCAGATTGAAATCTTGCCTACAGATCAACACAAGACAACCTTCATCTGCCCTTGGGGAACTTTCTCCTACCGAAATCTACCTTTTGGCCTTAAAAATGATGGAGCCACTTTCTAGCGAGCCATTTCGTACTCTTTTCACGACATCAAACATATCGCAGAACCGTATCTTGATGATTTACCCGCACATTCGTTAAATCGATCCGATCACGTTGATCACTTACGTGAGATGTTTTTGCGATGTAGGTTCTACCGTATCCGTCTGAACCCACACAAATGCATTTTCACTATCGAATCCGGTCGACTCCTCGGTTTCATTGTCTCCAAAGATGGGATTAGGGTGGACCCCTTAAAGATCAAGGCCATCTTAGCCTTACCCCCACCCACCAATTTAACCCAACTCCAAAGTTTGCAAGGCAAAGCAAACTTTCTTCTCCGTTTCATCTGCAATTATGCCAAGATCACTAAAGGATTTATGCGGTTACTGCAAAAGAACGTCCCTTTCATATAGGATGACGTAGCTCAATGGTCATTCGACACTCTCAAGCACACTTTGACCCATGCACCGTTGTTACATCCCCCTGAATATACAAAGGATTATATCCTTTACTTGGCTGCTTCTACTTCCACCATCGCAATGGTGTTAGTCCAAGAAGACTCCAACGACGAAGAACATGTGATTTACTATCTGAGCAAGAGTTTATCTAGACCCAAACTCAGATATTCGCATGTTGAGAAACTGGCTCTGGCAGTCGTCATCGCTGTCCAAATATTCCGCCACTACATCTTATTACGCACCACCATGGTAATCGCAGAATCCAACCCCATGTACCATATCCAGACACGTCAAGTACTTGGGGGAAAATATTCGAAATGGATCGTTATTCTTCAGGAATTCGATCTTGAGTTTACGAAGGCCAAAGCCAAAAAATCCCTGGTGTTTGCCGAGCTCATCTATGCTCTCCCTCGTGCCGATGAAAACATCGAACCTAGAGATTCTCTCCTCGATGAATCTCTCTTCCTCATCAACACCTCTGATCCTTGGTACAGAGACATTCTCCTCTACCTTCAAACACAACGTTTTCAGCCCAACATCTCTCGTGAAGAGCGTCGACACATTCGTCATCACTCTCGCCGTTATATCATCCTCGATGACACTTTGTATCACTGTGGTATCAACACCATCCTTCAACGATGTTTGACTCACGAGGAGGCTGAACGCGTGTTGAAAGATTGTCATCTTGGCACCTGTGGCAGTCACCTTTTCGGTATGGCCATAGCCCAAAAAATCCTACGTGTCGACTATTTTTGGCCCTCGATTTTCAAAGATTGTATCGAGGTTGTCAAGAAATGCCCACCCTACCAAATCTTTAACAAGAAGGCACGCACCCACCCTATGGCGCTGCACCCAATTATCGCCATCGACCCCTTTTCCAAATGGGGCATTGATTTCATGTAGTGTAAGCCTACCTCAGCCGGGGGGCATGGTTACATCATCGTCGCCGTCGATTACTTCACCAAATGGGCTGAGGCTATGCCTACCTTCCTGAATGATGGTCGTACTACATCTCTATTCCTCTTCAACCACATCATAACTCGTTTTGGTGTACCACTTGGCATTGTCACTGACCATGGTGCATACTTCAAAAACCAGATGATGAGCGAGTTACATGTCAAATTGGGTTTTTTCCATGAAAACTCGTCCCCTTACTACCCTCAAGTGAACGGACAAGTTGAAGCTATCAACAAAGTCCTAGAAACCATGATCCAATGCATGGTAGGGAAAAAAAAAACATCGTGGCATCTACAACTGTTCTCCGCTCTTTGGGCCTATCGCACCTCTGTGAAAACTTCAACTGGATTCACTCCTTTCCAGTTGGTCTATGGCATTGAAGCCGTCCTACCGATCGAGTGTGAGATTCCATCACTCAAACTGAAAGTAGAACTCCTGCCCCATACTTCCGCTGAAGAAGAACGATTTTTGTATCTATCCAAACTGGACGAAATGCGTCGCGATGCTACTCTCACCAATGAGGCACATAAAAAATGAATTAAAAGTCAATATGACAAATCCGTCCACCCTCGGACTTTCACGGAAGGAGACTTAGTCCTTGTTTACGACCAAGATCACGATAAATTGGGGACAGGAAAGTTAGAACCCATGTGGCACGGTCCCTACATCATGAAGCGTGTCCTACATAAAGGTGCCTACGAATTAGTTGATCATGATGGAATCTCCCTAGGAGAGCCCCGAAACGGGCTTTACCTTAAGAAGTACTATGCCTAGATCACCTAGCATTTGTACTTTGTACATTATTGTATTTAGTTTTGGTGTGTCTATTTCTTTCGCGTGCTCGAGTCTTTACCGTTGCCACTCATGACTGTGCTTGTGTTTTCATGCGCAGATGACGTCCTCCTTTCCTATATTTTTTGGGTTCGTGGATGGCGCTAGTCGACATACCCGGAACATTGCTTCGACAACTTGGGTTATTTACCAATTTGACCAGGTGGTGAGCTCAGGAGGCATTTCTTTAGGACCAGCAACCAACAATATGGAAGAATATCATGCTGTCATTGGACTGCTGACCCAAGCTTCCTCTCTAGGTATCTCTCGCATCACTATTTACTTAGATTCCCAACTAGTGGTTTGTCAACTCAACCGTATCTACGCTATCCATAGTCCTATCCTACTATGCCTACACTTGCAAGTTCGTCGTCTCGAACGAATGTTCGATTACATCGAATATAGACACATTCCGAGAGAACTTAATAGTGTTTCGGATTCATTAGCTAATTATATCATGGATCGGTATCTTGCCCACATATAAGATTCAAGGAAAGAAAAACTGTACATTACATGTAAATTAAAACACATCACAGACATCATCATGTACAAATCATTGGCACCATAAAAACTCGAAACTGTATATATATATATGGTGTGACTGAAATGTTTGTATTACATCAAAAAGTGTGTAGAAGAGAAAAATATTGGGTCTGTTCACCCATACAACGTCGCCTGACAAGGAATACAAAAACATAATCATGGGGAGACTCTAATCTCCCCGCACTGCATTGTGCTGTGAGTAACATACTACTGCATGCACTACGTGCCTCAACAGAGAATTGATATTCTCTGGTACCCCTACAATGTGCCGCTGCAGATGTAAAGGCACATCCCCCCTCCGCAGAGGAGGGATACCCATCGTAAGGCCTTGGAGGTTCCTCTCAACCTCCCGGAGACCCACCACCGGTACTGCTGGGTCTGCTGCAACCGGGTGCCTCCACGATGCCCTGGTACTGGTATATCAGCTGGGTGCACTGCTCCCTTGTCTGCATGTTGGAAACAAAACATCTGTTAAAACTCTTTTACATACCCAAAAAAAATGTATATACATCAAAAACAAAAAAAACTAGACAAGGTATGGCTTAGTCTCTTACCTGACTCGTCCCAGTCTTCCCCCGTGGGCAAAATCAAGTCCATACTCCCACGGAAGTCTACATCGGCATAAGGAAAGTCCTCTATTCTGAGGTACTGCCATCTCAGCGAGGCAAAGAAATCACCAGTGAAGTGGAACTATGACTCTGAAACTAGCCTAAGAGACAGACTAGTCCACCTCTCCATCCGAGGCTCGTCCACTGGTCGTACTGCTAGTGCTATCTGAGGCTTCATGTGAGGGATGCGCTCTAGGAAAAATGAGACCAAAAACGATCCATAGATGAACTGCTTCTGACCAGTCCTACACCGTGAGATCTGTTCCTTCACATTCTGAATGAACGCTGTGCTCCAGTTGAACAGTGTTGGTTCCAAAAACTGAACACCATAGGCCACCTGTGATCTCGATTCTAGATGAGCGCTAGTGCTACCTGTCACACTCGTAATAGCAAATAATATAGACTGGAGAGGCAGATCTCGTATATCCTTGATAGGGATCCTGCCCCCTACCAACCTTGCTCCCGGAATGCAGTGCCATGCCAGATACACGTCCACTTGCTCAGGTAATGCCCTTTGTCTAGTGAAAGATATGGGGACCCCTCTTTTCGAGAGGCCGATCAAAAAGTACACATCTTCCAACTCAATGGTTAGGAGTTGTGTGCCGATACGGAATCCCTGTTCCGTGACATCCCAAAGGCCAATCACATGCTCAAGCAATAACACCTCTCTCTTCATTTTTTGCAATTTGAAAAACTTGAGCGAGCCACAGGCTCGCAAAGCGGCCCGCGTACGAGGACTCTGTAGAGCAGCTAAATCATCCCTCTCATGTTCCTTCTCTTTCCATTCAATCATGATTGCCAAAGTTGCCTACAAAACAAAAATCAAGAATTTCTTTATTCCCACGTTTTTGACAATTTCGGCGATTTTCAAAAGCATTTTAAAACATGAAACAAAATGCCCATGTCATCTAAAAGCAACCACTCACTCTTTTTAACCACCACGCCCTTTAATATTTGTCAAATAATGATAAAAACGTGTTAAAAATGCAAAATGACTTTGGGGGGCTGCGTGGGCATTTGGGGAGAATTTTCATGAGTTCTTTTACTAAAAATAATCGGTCCAATCGATTGCAAGGGTGTAGACATCCTAAAAACCCTTCTCTAACACATATTTGTAAAAGAATCCCCCTATTTTATTAATTTTTTAAAAGAGGCCGATTTGGTTCAAAGAGGGGAGACCTAGGGCTTTGTGTTTTAAATAAATAATGCCATGAAAATCAATTTGAAACCATGCAATTGAAAGAGCAAAGGATTAACACCTACCTGGTTCGAACGGTAAGTGAAATGATCGATCGTAGCTCCGGCAGCGAGAAAAACAAGATTTGCTTCAAAATGAGATTCTCTACTACTCCAAAAATCCTTGCAAATGAAATGGTAAATGAATTTTCAAATCAATTGTTATTTATAAAATTTCATTTTTTATAAGGTATGGTCATTTTTGGGTTTCTCTAATGATGTAAATGGCTTCACTAAACTCTGGTTTGTAGTTTCTGGCATCGCAGGTTTCCTGGCAGTTCTAAAGAATCATTCACCTTGTCGCATTTATGAGCATAGTCTTAGTTCGTTCTCGAGCTCAACAATATGAGAACGTAACCGGGTAAACTTTTATCTCTTTTTTGGACCTGTACAGATACGGACACATGAAAAAGGAACCCCTCTGGAGTCTCCTTTAAACCCTTTTCAGACTCTCTAAATATGAAAAGATTGTCGAGTGATCTTGCTTTCTTTCACACTCGTTAAAAGGTCAGAAAGAGCATCTTTCGAGCGATAGTTTAACCCTTTTTCAGTCTTGTTGGACTACTGTACGAAAAAGGAACTGAGAGAGTTCTCTTTTAAGTGTTTTTCCAAACTCTATAATCCCAAAAAACTTTCGAGTTTTCTATCTTTGGACTCGTTAAAGCATACATCGATAGACCCATATGGGACTGAACTCTTACTTCTTCCGGTTCGTTAAACAAAGGAAGAGGAACTTACCGAAGGTGAGTTATATCGAGCATGTGTTATCCTCCTCGAGCTCATTAAATAAAAAAGAGGTACTCATCTATCTGGATGGGGGAAAAATTGAAAGGAGCAAGACAAGCAGTCTCTTGAGAACATCATCCAGCACTTCTTAGAGTCGCCCTTGAACACGACACTTTGTCATTTGCATACATCATAATCCGCTGAACTTCTGCACTGAGCCAATCCTTTGAGTTCCTTTCACTCCTTTGGGTCACCCTACGCAAGTCACAGTATCCATTGCATAGTTTTGGTCCATGTCATGTTTTGCTGTTGTGCCTCAGTGTTCAAGGGAAGTATTCGCCTCGAGAGTCAGCCATCCCAGATATCTTGCCTCAAAACCTGTGTCAGTCCACGTCCATTTGATCTGACAATTACATCTCCATGTTCGTTTCGCATCGTTGATGGGGGATACATCAAGGCCCTCCCTCGATAAGTCTATTCCTGTCGACTCCAACACATTATCCGGGAATTAGACTTAGAAACCAATTAGTACTTTCGGACCTGCATGCCTCAATGGCAGGCCTCCTCACGTTCGGTAGTGGGTTTGCATCATTGACCCCTGATCGAATGATTCCACAGATGTTCGACCTCAGCTCATCTATTCACATTCGCTGGAATGTACTAGGGTACCTTGGGAATCATTGACATTAATGGTGATCTCCCTCGCACTTGTTAACGGTTCACACCATTGACCGGTAATCAAGTGGTTTCTGTCATGTTCGACGTCAAGACATCTATTCACATGGTCAGATTCATACCATGTTGGGATTGGTAAGAAGACCCTGGGTTGAACGATCACTTTGATATATGATTTGCCCAGGCTGCGAAGGAATTTCCATTGGACAAAGAACACATACACTATCACATAGATCCACTTTGTATTGGTCATGGCTATGTCTTGTCATCTCGTAGATCCACTGTGTATTCTTCGTGGCTATGATCAGTCCGAGTCATCAGAGTATAGATCTACATTGTATCTTCGGTGGCTATACCCTTTTATCAATACAATTATGGATCCGCAGTGTATTTTATGGCGGTCATATCTCGCAAGTCTTGATCACCCAAGCATAGGTATGTCTACCTTGGGTTTTGAAATATGTCATGATATTTGTTGGATGTTTGTGTGCAACTTTCGTCAGGTTCTCCGAGTCTATACCCTTGCTTGAATGTCTACAAAGTATTTCAGTTATCAGTTCCTATCATCTAACTTCATACTTTGGGGGGAAATCTGTTACACATCAAAATTACTCACTTTGATAGTGTCACAAGTGTCGTCATTACAAAGGTCGCAAGTGTCGCATTTTGCTCACAATGTCGCAAGTGTCGCATGTTGCTCACAAGTGTCGCAGGTGTCAAAGAAAGTATATTGCCATGATGCCTATGTCGTGCCTATAACAACATGAGAAAGACACTTGAAACACCTCAAACATCTGATTTGGAGGACAACAGGCTTGCAAACCTTTTTCCATCTGAAAGCACCTCAAAAACTGAGTTTTTGGAGAGGAGCGCTCCCCATTACACTATCTTGGAGCACCGGTGCTCCCCCTTACACTATCAGGGAGCATTATAATGCTCCCCTGGCCCTTTTGAGGGAGCACTATAGATTTTGAGGGCGCTGGCGTCCCCTAAAGCCTACTAGGGAGCACTACAGCGCTCTGATGGCACTTTTGAGGGAGAGCTACCTATTTTGGGCAGTTGTTAAGCTGGTGAGATGAATGGGGGAAGCATATTTTCATTCTTGGAAGGCAGTTGGATTCAAATCCCTAGTCCAGCCATGATCCTAGGGCAGATCCTCAACTGAAGGAGGAAAATCCTCACCTTCCCCAAGGATATCTCAAGATTGTTGAGCCTCTCCAAGGCTATATAAGCAAGCTTTCTAATGGTGGCAGGGACTAAAAAATGGAGAATTACACCAAACTTATGATCTCATAAGTGGTGTTGGAACATAGCTGATGGGGGAAGAATTGAAGATATGAAACTTATGATCTTGGAGGAAACTCATAGTCATCCAAAGGAGAGTGATCAGTGAAACTGCTATTATCCAGGTTGTGGAGCTTTCAGGCAAGGGTTAGACAAAGGGGACTTGACGAAGCTGTCGCATTCGAATCTATGATTGTAAGTACTGCTGTCGTTATTCTCATCAATATGAAACACTTGGCTTGTTTCTTTCTAGTTTGTGTCTAATGTCACATGAACTTATCATTAATTGGTAGATCTGTTTTCAAGATAATATCAATAGAGTAGGAAGCGATCGTATCTTGTTTTGTCCACAGAACTCAGCGAGGAGCAAAAGGATTGGAGCGCAACTCGGAGCGTGCAGGGACAAACGTCGATAAAAAAGTACTTCTGTCATCCTTCCTTCTCATGTGTTAGTTTAGATAGATTTGAAAGGAAGTCAGTGTCCATGTTAAGCATTTTCTGTCTAGAGTTAAGGTCAAGCTCTTAGAGGCGATCTACCTGTTCGCAGGGAGATTTTCCTACAACAACCTTCTCCCATAAAAGAAAGCCTACTTGGGCAAGAGAGATTATTCAAGATGGAGAGAAGTATGGTGTTCTAGAAGGAACCTTGAGACAAGTGAAAAGACCAAATCCATTCTCCAGTTACACGGCTTTGATGTTTAATCTACTAGATGAAGATCCTACCTGCTTTGAAGAAGCCATTCAAAAGAAGGAATAGGCAGATGCCATGACTGAGGAATACCAATCCATAATAAAGAATGATGTGTGGAAAATAGTTCCCAAACCAAAAAGTAAGGATGTGGTATCATCAAAATTGCTCTTCAAAATAAAACATGCTGTTGATGGAAGTTTTGAGAAATATAAAGCAATATTTGTCGCTCGTAGATTTTCCTAGAAAGAAGGCATTGACTATGAAGAGACATTCAATCATGTGGCCAGATACACTTCGATTAGGACCATCATAGCTCTTGCAGCTAAGATGAAATGGAAGTTTCACCAGATGGACGTGAAGACAACCTTCCTGAATGGTGTTATTGAAGAGGAAGTGTATATAGAGAAACCCCAAGGATTTGAGGTTGAAGACAGGAGGTCTCATGTTTGAAGATTGAAGAAAGACTTATACGGATTGAAGCAATCCCCTAGAGCTTGGTATGGACATATAGACAGTTTCTTGACAAGCTTAGGCTTTACCAAGAGTAAAGCAGACTGAAATCTCTACAAAATTATGGATAATGAATCGGTAATCTTACTACTGTATGTGGATGACTTATTCTTAACTGGAGACGAAAATATCATCACTGAATGTAAAAAGAGACTTGCCGCAGAATTTGAAATGAAATACCTTGGCCTAATGCATTACTTCTTAGGCCTTGAGGTATGGTAGAGTCTAGAAAGGATCTTCCTTAACCAAGGGAAGTACATAGTCGAAATCCTGAAGAGATTCGACATGCTGGAATGCAAACCCACAAATACACCCATGGAAGTGAAGCTGAAGCTGTTGGTCGATACTTCATCAAATTTGATTGATGCCATACTGTACAGACAGATTATTAGATCACTGATGTACCTGACGAACAGCAGACCAAACATTTGTTTTGCAGTGAACACCTTGAGTCAGTTTCTGGTAGGCCCAGACGTGTTCACCTAGTGGCTGCAAAACATGTGATGAGGTACCTTAAAGGTACAATAGATTATGGTATCAGCTATGATGGAGATCATAACTTTACATTGAGTGGATATACTGATGCAGATTGGGTAGGAAGTGTTGTTGACAGAAAAAGCACTTCCAGATGCTATTTTAGCTTGGGATCAACCATGATCTCGTGGAAGAGTAGGAAGCAATCCAGTATTTCTCTCAGCACAACGGAAGCAGAGTACATTGCTGCATGTTCTGCTAGCTATGAAGCTATATGGCTTTGAAAGTTGCTGACTGGTCTATTTGACCTATAAATGGAAGCAACCACGATCCTATGTGACAACCAGATCTTCATAAAAATGACAAAGAATCCTGTATTCCATGACAGGTCGAAGCACATAGAGGTTCACTATCATTACATCCATGACATGGTGCAGAGATGAGCCTTGAAGCTCCCATATGTCAGCACAGATGAACAGGTTGCTAATGTGTTGACCAAACCTCTATCTCGTGTAAAGTTTGAACACTTTCGAGATAAGCTTGGTATAGTCTAAAAGGACCCTCCCTGAAATGGGGAGTGTGTGATTCCTTGCTTCTGACCTCACTGTTAGACGTAAAGCAAGATGATTCCTTGCTTCTGACCTCGTTGTTAGACGTAAAGCAAGATGATGATGTGTTCCTTGTTTTTGACCTAGTTGTTAGACGTAAAGCAAGATGATTCCTTGCTTCTAACCTCATTGTTAGACGTAAATCAAGATGATGATGTGTTCCTTGCTTCTGACCTAGTTGTTAGACGTAAAGCAATATGATTTCTTGCTTCTGACCTCGTTTTTAGACGTAAAGAAAGATGATGATGTGTACCTTGCTTCTAACCTAGTTGTTATACGTAAATAAAGATGATTCCTTGCTTCATACCTCATTGTTAGATGTAAAGAAAGATGATGATGTGTTCCTTGCTTCTGACCTAGTTGTCAGATGTAAAGCAAGATGATTCGTTGCTTCTGACCTCGTTGTTAGACGTAAATCAAGATGATGACGTGTTCCTTGCTTCTGACCCAGTTATTAGATGTAAAGCAAGATGTGACTTACACTGAGCTACCATCTTAACAGCTATGACATTGAGCCAATGTAGTACTGTGATGTGCCAGCCTAGTGCTGTGATGAGGTATCATTTTTACTGATACATATTGATGCAGATGATGATGGCATTCTTTCGAGAATGATGATACTGTCGATGAAGAAAACTTCCGATGACTCGTAGATATGCCAGCTAATGTTCCAAGATGATATTGATGATATTGTCCTCCTGATGCCACTAATGATGTAGACCTCTCTTGCCTGATGCTGTTGAAGAATACCCTTCTTGTTAAGGGGGAGTGTTGAAATAATGTAACTGCAAAGAGTATTCATATTATTGAGACCTAGAAATATAATAAAGGTGGGTTTACCCACCCAGATTGAGAAGTCGGCCCTACAAATGAAGAGACACTTCACACATGCCAAACTTGTATATATAGAGAGCCCAACTCCTCACTTTGACACACAACACACTTTCTCATTTCTAAGAGGAAAGTTGCGACTTACCAGTTGGAGAGAGGGAGAAGAGTGGCACATCTTTTGGAGAGGACTTTCTGTATTGGTTTGAGTTATCTCTTGACATTGTATTGGCAATTTATGATAAGGAATTTTTTGTTGGGTTTTCTTCCCCTAGAGGGTTTCCCAGGATAAATGTTGTATCTCTTGTGAATGTGTATTTCTCAGTGATCTTGTTCTTATGTTGCTCTTACCTATTGAAATGCAAAGAACTATAATAATGGCATAAAACATTAACACATACACCATCACCAAGGCTGTAGGGGACAATGCCTTTGATCTTGGTATTCCACCATTCCTTGGTCTGCACCCAGTGTTCAATGTGGACCGCCTTCGGCCCTACTTTCCACCTCTACTAGACACATCCGACATGGTAGAACAACTCACACCAACAGAGTTAAACCCAGATTGCATGGAACAAGCCACAACTGATCGAATTATGGACACATAGATAAGGAACACCCACCAATAGAGGATCCATCTATATCGAGTTGTCAAAGCAGGCCAACTCATTCACTAGGGCAAGTGGCTCACCAGGGACCAAGTTCAACAGAAGTTTCCTCATCTCATGGAGGAACTCAATGCAATCGAGACCATTACTTCCTAAGGGGGGAGGAATGATCCAGGTGGATATTGGTGGCCACTTGCCTATTTCACTTGGACCCACACCATTGTTTCTTTCAGTTTTTTTAGTTTCCTTAATTGTATCACAATTTACTATTTTTAGCAGTTCTTCGGGTCCTGAACTTCCGCAGCTGTTTTGAGGCCTTAAACAACATTTTTTGGGCATGAATTCTCTGATGAATATGAGTTTGTTTCAAACTTGATATTCGTTGAGAGAAGTGTATTCCTCGGATAGATCTTTCTAACGATGTATCATGTGCATCAAACGAAGATAGTATGCCAAAGTTACGACCCCGGGAAATTGATGTACCAATTTACCCCAACGGGGCCCATATTCTGGCGTTTCATCTCCTAGGGTTAGGTTTTTGGATGTTTAGGGTTTTCCATTGTTTCTCAGTAATATATAGGCCTTCAAGCCTCATTGTAACAGGCAGTTCAGAGGCCAGTAGCCACCACATCTCTTCTCATAGATAAGCTACCAGCGCCCTAGCTAGTTTATTTCCATTCTTTCTTTAAGCATTTTTTAGTCATTTGTTATTAATGAAATGAAGTCTTATTTCCACTACATCTCTACATTTATGTGTATTTATGTATTTCATTGTGTTCCTACATAAAATTGGATCAGTAGTATCAGAGCGGTCTGCTCATTCTCGATCTTTCTTTGCATGTCCCCAATGAGGTCGGGGTATAATGAGTTGGGGCTCGATCTGGTTGAACCTTTGCAAGATCAGTCTCACAAACCTCGATGACCACCGATGGGGGAAGAAAAGAAATATGAGGGAGCAGGAGATCCTATCAAAATGTTTCTCGAGGAGGCCCTCGAGAAACAAAGGAACGCGATGATGGGAAACTTTTCCCAGATTCTTCAACGGATTCCCACTAGCGGCGCATCGACATCCAACAACCACTCTGGAGGCACCACTCCTTTTAAGGTACAAGTAAACTTTAACATTCCCATATTTGAGGGACAAATAGATGCATATGCCGTAGATAGATGGTTGAATCTGTTAGAAGGATATTTCTTCGTTCATGAATTTTTCGACTGAGAAAGGATTATTTTCACACTCGTCAAAGCCGCCCCCCATGTCAAGGGATGGTGGGAAACCAACTCGGAGCAATAGGGAGAGGGGGAGCCCTCTCCGTTCTTGGCCATACCCACTTGGAATTATTTCCAAGATGCCATGAAGGAACACTATTATCCCGTGGGGAGCTATGAGGACAAATACATACAATGGACTACGCTATGGCAGCAAAGGGACCAAGATGTGCATGAGATGACGAATCTATTTCATACCCTACGCACCAAGTTGGGTATCAAATATTCAGAGAAACATTTGGTGTTAAAGTACTGTATTTTTCTGCACAGATACGTTCAGGAGGAAATGGAGTTCCTCAACATCTCCTTGCTTGGTGTGGCGTACCGATATGCTGCCAATATTGAGCAGAAGTTCAAATAGAAAAAGAGAGACTTTGGGTCTGTGAATCAGAAGTAAGGGAAAGGTACCCCCAAAATGCAGAACAAATGACCAAGCCAAGACAGAGTGGCCCAGGATAACCCGCCAAAGCCACAAGCAAAGAACAACACCACGAAGCCAAAAAAGGACACGGGGAAGTGGTGTGAGTTGCATAAGAGATCCACTCACAACACAAGTGAGTGTTGGGCCAAGCAGTCACTCGTAGCCGAGTTGAAGGCTTCTGAATCAGATGCATGCTATGACTCCAAATAAAAAACCCAACAAGGGGAATGATAGGGGGAAGCAGATTATTGATACGGAGCCCAATGCCACCGTTTCCACCATGAAGATCCAGAAGGAGGAACCAGAATATCCAGAGGAGGCGGAGCATCTCTTCCATTCCAAGATGTGGGTAAAGGGTTCCCCGTTGCAGTTCAATGTCAACAGCGGGAGCCAGAAGAACCTCATCTCGATAGAGGTCGTGAAGTGGCTGGGATTTCCGACCACAACACACCCACAACCATACACCATTGGGTGGTTGCGCCAAGGATGGGATGTCCGCGTCAGCCAACAATGTCGCCTCCCCTATAGGATCGAGCCCTTCACAAATGAGGTATTATGTGACATTACTCCTCTTGATGTTTCTGATGTATTATTAGGTCAATCGTACTTGTGGAAGTGACATACTGTGTATGAGTCTAGGCCTCATGCTGTTATTATCACCTTGGGCAATAATATGTACAGAATACTAGAGATAGCACCACGTACCACCATCTCTTTGGTTACTGCAAAACAATGCAGTAAGCTCATTTCCAAAACCAGGAAATTTGTTTTCCTGATGATCCTCCCTCAGGGAAAGAGGAAGACTGTGGCCATGACCTCCAGACAGGGCCCCGCTGCATGAAAACAACAGATGGATAAGGTCGTGGAGTAGTACGAGGACATCTTCACCTCCCCTGCAAGGGTGCCTCTACACTGCCAAGTCAAGCACCCCATCAATCTAACCCCATGTGCATCGCTTCCCAATGGACCTATCTATTGGTGCTCTGTTATGGAGAATGAAAAAATCAAGAGGCAGATTTAGGAGCTATTGCAGAAAGGTCACATCCGACCGAGTTCATCACCCTGTGGGAGCCCGATTGTGTTGGTGCAGAAGAAGGATGGGACTTGGAGACTTTGCATTGACTATCGGGCACTGAACAAGATCACTGTTCGGAATAGGTACCCGATCCCATGGATTGATGACCTTATGGACCAACTCAAGGGGGAGAAATATTTCAGCAAGATCAACTTGAAGTCGGGGTATCACCAGGTACTAATCGAACCCTCTAATGTGTGGAAGATTGCCTTCAAATCCAAGGAGGGACTTTTCGAATGGTTTTTCATGCCATTCGGGTTGACGAATGCCCCTGCAACCTTCATGAGGCTAATGGACGACATCCTACGGCCATTCACCAACTCATTTGTAGTTGTGTACTTGGATGACATTCTGATCTTCAGCCAGACTTGGGAAGAGCACCTCCACCACATCTGACAGGTCCTCCAAACACTGCGACAACACAAGTTGTGTGCCAATTTGGAGAAATGCAGTTTTGGCATGACCCAGGTTCAGTATCTGGGATACATTATTGATGAGAATGGCATGCATGTGGATCCAACAAAGATCCAAGTCATTCGGGATTGGCCAGCCCCAACCACCCTAACAGAGCTCCACAACTTTTTAGGTTTTGCCAATTTCTACTGTAGGTTTGTGTTTGGATTCTCTCATATCACTTGGCCCTTGAGTCAACTCACCAAGGGAGGAGCTAAAGAAAAATTCTTTTGGTATGAATCTCAACAAAAGACGTTCGGGGAGTTGAAGCATCGCCTCTGGTCTGCACCTGTGCTCACATTACCAGACTTGCAACAACCATTTGAGATCGAGATAGATGCCTCTGAGTATGCCATTGGGGCAGACCTTACTCAACATGGGCATCCAGTGGCATATCACAGTGAGACACTTTCTGACATAGTCCAGAAGTATCCCACTTATGACAAAGAAATGCATTCCATTATGTAGTCTTGTCAGGAATGGAAGCATTACATTTTGGGAAAGGAAACGGTCATCCACACAGACTATCGACCCCTGCAGCTCATACAGACACAAGGGAAGTTGCAGAATGATGGCCATCAGAAGTGGTCCACATACCTGCAACAATTTCGTTTGAACATTAAGCACAAGAAAGGCAGCACCAATAATGTTGTAGACTTCCTCAGTCGACCAACCATTGTGGCGCTAACCACTGTGCTCAACTCTTGTGGGCATGAGACTTCTGATTAGCCGCTTCTCTACACAAGTGATCCAGAATTCAGCCACACATACAATACACTCTTGGAGGGTAAGAAAGTTCCCAATTTTCACCTCCAGGATGCCCTGCTTTGTCACCTGGGCCACCTTTGTGTTCCTTCAAGCGAGCGTGCTGAGATGATTTGGGAGGCGCACTACAGTCGGGTCGCTGGGCATTTTGAGGTCAAGAAAACCATGGCAGTACTGCAAAAGTATATCTATTGGTCGAACCTTTGACAGGATGTTAGGAAGTACATCAAGTCCTGCATTGCTTGCACCATTGCCAAAATGACCATCAAGAAGAAAGGCCGCTATACTCCGCTTCCTACCCCCAGTCAACCTTGGGAATCCATCTCTATGGATCACATTTCAGGCCTTCCTTCTACTAACCATGGAAATGACTTTGTTTTTGTGTTCGTTGACCGATTTTCGAAGATGTCCATTATGATGGTCTGCAAGAAGAATATCACAGCAGAAACCACTGCTAAACTCTTCTTTGAATGAGTGTGGGTACACTTTGGGATCACCCAGTCTATCATCTCAGATCGGGACAATAGGTTCCTCAGTACATTTTGGTTGAGCCTCTGGTCAATACTGGACACCAATCTCACCAAGTCCACAGCTTTCCATCCACAAATTGATGGCCAGACAAAGGTCATCAACCAGATGATTGTACACATTCTGCGCATGTAAAACTCAAAGCATCCATGCACATGGGATGAGAGCCTCCCCTTTGTACAACACAACTACAACCGGGCTCTCCATAGCTCAACCAGCCACAAACCCTTTCAAGTGGGCTTGGTACTCCAGCCACTATGTCCCATTGATGTAGCCATGCCATTTGCAACTACTCGGGTAGATTCAACCCATGTCCAGTCTGAGACTAACAAGGCAAATAGCTTCATTGAGAACATTCAACACATCCACCAACAAGTTCATGAAATCTTGGATAGAGCCAATGCTAAGTACAAGCAACGACGTGATCAACATCGGGTGCCACACAACTTACAGGTGGGTGACAAAGTGTGGCTACATTTGCAAAGGGAGCGCCTCGCTGAACCCTACTGTAAGATTCACCCGCTCCCATATGGGCCATACACCATCACCAAGGCTGTAGGGGAAAATGCCTTTTAGCTCAGTATTCCAGCATTCCTTGGTCTGCACCTAGTGTTCAATGTGGACCACCTTTGTCCCTACTTTCCACCTCTACTAGACACATCCGACATGGCAGAACAACTCACACCAACAGAGTTAAACCCATATTGCATGGAACAAGCCACAACTGATCGAATTATGGACACACATATCAAGAACACCTGCCAATATAGGATCCATCTATATTGAGTTTTCAAAGCAGGCCAACTCCTTCACCAGGGCAAGTGGCTCACCAGGGACCAAGTTCAACAGAAGTTTTCTCATCTCATGGAGGAACTCAACGCAATGGGGACGATTGCTTCCTAAGGGGGGAGGACTGATCCAGGTGGATATTGGTGGCCACTCGCCTATTCCACTTGGACCCACACCATTGTTTCTTTTAGTTTTTCAGTTTCTTTAATTGTAGCACAATTTACTATTTTAAGCAATTCTTCGGGTCCTGAACTTCCGGAGCTATTTTGAGGCCCTAAACGACGTTTTTTGGGCATGAATGCTCCAACTAATATCAGTCTGTTCCGGACTCAATATTTGCTATCAGCAATGTATTCCTCAGATAGATCTTTCTAACGATGTATCATGTGCATCAAATGGAGATAGTATGCCAAAGTTACGACCCCGGGAAATTGATGTACCAATTTACCCCAACGGGGCCCATATTCTGGCGTTTCATCTCCTAGTGTTAGGTTTTTGGATGTTTAGGGTTTTCCATTGTTTCTCAGTAATATATGGGCCTTCGAGCCTCATTGTAATAGGTAGTTCAGAGGCCAATAGCCACCACATCTCTTCTCAGAGATAAGCTACCAACACTCTAGCTAGTTTATTTCCATTCTGTCTGTAAGCATTTTTCAATTATTTGTTATTAATGAAATGAAGTCGTATTTCTACTGCATCGTATTTCAGTATTTCATTGTGTTCCTACATAAATTCAGATCAGTGGCATCAGAGCGGTCTTCTCATTCTCGATCTTTCTTTGCATGTCCCCAACGAGGTCGGGGTATAAAGAGTTGGGGCTCGATCTGGTTGAGCCTTTGCAAGATCAGTCTTGCAAACCCTGACGACCACCCATGGGGGAAGAAAATAAAGATGAGGGAGCAGGAGATCCTATCAAAATGTTTCTCAAGGAGGCCCTCGAGAAACAAAGGAACGCGATGATGGACAACTTTTCCCAGATTCTTCAACGGATTCCCACTAGCGACGCATCGACATCCAACAGCCACTCTGGAGGCACCACTCCTTTTAAGGTACAAGTAAACTTTGAAATTCCCATATTTGAGGGCCAAATAGATGCAGATGCCGTAGATAGATGGTTGAATGTGTTAGAAGTTTATTTCTCGGTTCATGAATTTTTCGACCGAGAAAGGATTATTTTCGCACTCCTCAAAGTCGCCCCCCATGTCAAGGATTGGTGGGAAACCTACTCTGAGAAATAGGGAGAGGGGGATCCCTCTCTATTCTCAGCCACACCCACTTGGAATTCTTTCTGAGATGCCATCAAGGAACAATATTATCCCGTGGGGAGCTATGAGGGCAAATACATACAGTGGACTACGCTGCGGCAGCAAAGGGACCAAGATGTGCATGAGATGACGAATCTATTTCATACCCTACGCACAAAGTTGGGTATCAAAGATTCAGAGAAACATTTGGTGTTAAAGTACTTTAATTGTTTGCATAGATACATTCAGGAGGAAATGGAGTTCCTCAACATCTCCTCGCTTGGTGTGGCGTACCGATATTCTGCCAAGATTGAGCAGAAGTTCAAACAGAAAAAGAGAGACTTTGGGTCTGTGAATCAAAAGCAAGGGAAAGGTACCCCCAAACCACAGAAAAAAGGACCAAGCCAAGGCAGAGCGGCCCAGGATAACCCGCCAAAGCCACAAGCAAAGAACAACACCACGAAGCCAAAAGAGTGTTAGAAAAATAGGACCGTGGAGCAATAAAATAAAACAAATGCAGAAACAAAACATAGAAGATAGACAATAAAATAGAGACATAGATTTACGTGGTTCACGCAGTGTGGGCTACGTACACCAGAGAAATTGCCAGGTCCTTCCTTTATTATTATCCAACATATGAAAGGATACAACCTACAACAAACCCGATGTAACTTCCTTTTCTTTCTCTCACAGTCTCCTATCTCAGAATACAATATTGACCATCAACCATAGCTGCAATACATTTCCCTCATAAAAGAGGGTTGCCTTCTAGGGCAAAACCCCTAACATAATCTCTACCATTAGATCTGTGACCTTATAATGAATGGTCCAAATTTACAATGAAATTACAATATACATTTACAAGGCAATTTTTTCTTTGGGGGCTTCGCCCTCGAACCCCCACTGGGGGCCCACTTGCCCCCAGACCCCCCGGCCTGGAGGATAGTCCCCTCCGGACCCCACAGAGGGGGTACCCGCCCTCTGCACTCCCTCACGTGGAAGTGTGTACATACTTCTAGGGTGTAAATACTTCATGGGGTATAAACATGGCTGAAAGTAAAAGACCTCTAAATCAGGAAGATAATCAGTCTCCACAACCAACAATCTCCCACTTGGATACTGATCTCAACAAATCCACTGCTATTGTATATGATGGACTCTGAACCTTCTTGGACCTGGCAAATTTCTCATCTTCATCTTCATTCTTGAAGACCAACTGAAATTGAGCAGGAACTCAGTTTCTCTTTGGTTACTCCCTTTGTTAACATGTCTGTAGGATTCTGGCTAGTGTGTATCTTTTCCAACTTCAAATGTCCATCTTCCAAGTTGGATCGTATGAAGTGGTATCTCAACTATATATTCTTAGTCTTCGAATGAAAGGTTGAGTTGTTTGCAAGATGAATTGCACTCTCACTATCATAGTACAACCTGCTATTCTCCTGCTTCTTTTCCAATTCCTCCATAAACCTTTGTAACCAAATCATCTCTTTACTAGCCTCTGTAGTAGCAACATACTCTGCCTCTGTTTTTGAAAGTGCAACAACCTTTTGCAGTTTTGAAATCCAACTTACTGCTATTCCACCTATGGTAAAAACATACCCTGTGGTGCTCCTCCTGCTGTCTTTATCATATGCCATATCCGAATCAACATATCCCTGTAGAAAAGTGTCTGAACCTCCAAAAAATAATGCATGAGTAGTAGTACCTCTCAAATACCTGAGAATCCGCTTTACTGCCTCCCAATGTTCTTTACCTAGATTGTTCATATACCTGCTCACAACTCCCGCTGCATGTGCAATATCTGGTCTTGTGAAAACCATTGCATACATCAAGCTGCCAACTGTTGATGAATAAGGGACCCTGGACATATATCCTATCTCCTCCTATGTCTTGGGACACATTTCCTTAGTTAATTTGAAATGGATAGCCAAAGGTGTACTAACTAGTTTTTCATTTTGCATTCTAAACATCTCCAACACCTTCTCTATGTACTCACCCTGAGACAATGCCAATTTGCGATTTTTTATGTCTCTTGTTATTCACATGCCAAGGATTTTCTTTGCAGCACCCAAATCCTTCATCGCAAATGAATTGACTAATTTCTTCTTGAGCATATTTATATCCTGCATATTAGAACCTGCAACAAACATGTCATCTACATACAATATCAAGATAATATCGCTTCCATTTTCTAGCCTTTTAAAATAAACATAGTGATCAGAATGACATCTACTATAACCTTGTTCTGTCATGAACCTGTCAAACTTCAAATACCACTGCCTTGGACCTTGCTTTAGGCCATACAAGCTCTTCTTCAACCTGCATACCAAATTCTCCTTCCCTTTGACCTCATACCCCTGTGGATGCTGCATATAAATCTCTTCCTCCAAATCCCCATGGAGAAAAGTTGTTTTTACATCTAACTGTTCAAGATGTAAATATTCTACTACCACAAGACTTAAAATAGTCCTAATTGAAGTCATTTTAACAACAGGAGAAAATATTTCATCAAAATCTATACCTTTCTTTTGTGAAAACCCCTTTACAACAAGTCTAGCCTTGTACCGCTTTTCTCCTCCATCTTCTTCATTCAACTTGTAAACCCATTTATTCTACAATGCTCTTTTTCCTGAAGGCAACTGAACCAAGTCCCAAGTTTGGTTATTTTCCAAGGAAACCATTTCCTCTTTCATGGCTTGCTCCCACTTCTTTTTGGTGTCTACCTGCATTGCCTTTTCATAACATTCTGGTTCACCAAAATCAGTCAACAATAAATAATACAATGAAGGAGAGTATTGTTTAGGGGGTATACTTAACCTGGTAGATCTTCCAAAAACACTTGCAGGTGTTTGAGGTACTCGCAGGTGTTTGATTTTCTGGTTCCTTTGGAATTTCTTTTTCAGTGATCTCATCAAGCACCATGTATTCTTGCTTTTCTTTTTCCTGTTTCTTTCCCTGCAACTGATCTTTCTACATGACCTTCTCATTGAATATGACATCTCTACTCCTAATGATTTTTTTATTTTCATAATCCCATAAGCGATAACCAAAATCATTAACACCATATCCAATAAAGGTACACTTGGTTTTTTCCTCAAGCTTTGTTCTATTTTCTTTATCAATATGGACAAATGCTTCACAACTGAAAGTTTTCAAAAAAGAATAGTTTACCTTTTTTCCTGTCCATTCCTCATCTGGAATTCTACCATCCAAAGAGATTGAAGGTCCTCTGTTTATTAAGTAAACAACAGTATCTACAACATCTGCCCAGAACTGTAAGGGAAAACCAGCATGCAATCTCATACTCCTTGCACGCTCCATGATTGTCCTATTCATCCTTTCTGACACACCATTTTCTTGT